>ML677352.1:1073227-1368802 GCA_007922305.1 Dermatemys mawii
TCTCTCTCTCTCTCTCTCTCTCTCTCTCTCTCTCTCTCTCTCTCTCTGTGTGTGTGTATATATGCATATGTGTGTGTATATATGTGCTGGGGAAAGCTTTCACTACCACTGCTTCTGCCATATTTCTTCTGTGGGTGAGAACAACACTTCCCTATCCAGAACTGTCTGTCTAGCTGCTAGCACGTAGTAGTAGTAGTTCTCTTTACACAGTCAATCTGAAGACACCTATTTACAGGTTATGTGAAATCTACCATTTTAACTCCCTTGCAAATAAGCTGGATGCTTCCCTTGCATCAGCACAATCTTCAAACTGTAGATTACTTTATGGTGTATTTCCTCATGCGTTACAAGCTGGAAAGCAATGTACAGCTAGGAAATGTGTTATGCAAAGTGGTACTATAGACAAGATAGGATTTCAGTTATAACCCCACTTTCACTTTCTGAAAATTCACCTTTTTGAAGCTAAAACTTTGTTTGCTTTATTACATTTTTTGAAAGGTTTTTGAGCAAAAAAATTCTTCACTATTGTTGAAATAATTGAGATTGTAACATTACAGCATGAGACCTCTCTTTGGTCATCCAAAGGACGTTTCAAAAATGCATTAAACACCTGTATGATAAACCATTGGACCTGTAGTAGGCTTTTGCATGGAGAGTGAAGAATAAAAATTGTCTACAATTTATTTCAAATCACCTCTGAGCATGCCATAATGACATAACTTGTTAGCTCTGTCCCCTTTGATAATACAGTGCAAGCATCTTGACCTGGCATGCAAGAATATTTTAATTGGAAACTGTAAATATCAAAAGTACAAGTGGCATCAGAGGTGAAAGTAAGCCGGTACGGCGTACTGGCAAGAGCCGGTGCGCCCTACCGGGGCGGATCGGCTTCCCCAGGTGCAATTTAAAGAACCTGGGAATCCCAGCAGCGGCTGGAGCCCCAGGCCCTTTAAATTGCTGTCAGAGCCCTGCTGTGAGAGCTCCAGGAGGCTCTGGCAGGGCTCTGGCAGCAGTTTAAAGGGCCTGGGGCGGTAGCGGCAGCCCAGCCCTGAGCTCTTTAAATAGCTGCCAGAGCCCCGCAGAAGCCTCCCCGGGGCCGGGAGCCCTGTTGCTGGAGCCCTAGGGAAGTGGCAGCCGGGGGCCGGTAGCTATTTAAAGAGCCTGGGGCTGGGCCGCCGCTACTGCCCCGGGCCCTTTAAACTGCTGCTGGAGCCCCTGCTGTGGTGGGGGAAGAGAGAGAAGGCCCCTTACCGATATGGGGGCTGAGCTGCAGCTAGCTCTGACCCCTAGTCCCGCCCCTTCTGGGGGCCAGAGCTGGCCCCAGCCCAGCCCCAGTACTGGTAAGAAACTTAGTTGCTTTCACCCCTGAGTGTCATCATCATTGCACAATGCAAATCAAAGGGCTTCGCCTTGCAAGGTTCTAACAATCCTTAGTTTCTATCGGCTGTAATGGGAATTGGAGGGCTCAGTAGTTCGGGGCCTATTTATTTGATTTTTCTCTGTTGCTATTGTATCATTTACTATTGCATTTGCCCTGTAATCATAGGCATGCAGAAAACTACCTCTAGCCAAAAAATGGCAGTAGCACAGGAGTGAATTCCTTTTTCTCTTCCACACGTTCATTTTGCGAAGGTGTAAAATTCGAAGACTAGTTGGGACCACTTCATTGTTCATGTGAGAAATTAATGTGCAACTCTACTCCCTTAACCTTCCCAAAAACCTTACATGGTTAACCATAAAACCTGTGGAAGCAGAAGGCACTGTGCCTATGATGCACTCTGAGGAATCTAGTGGTACATCATGTGTAGCAATTCTGACATTCTTCTGTTTAAGTATGTAACGTGTGAATACCGGGCTTTGTTTCCCGGGATAGGAGGACGCGTTTAACTTACTTGGTCCCACATCTTATATGACGTACATGCCACTCCTAATGTTTACTTTCACCACCTTTAAATGTTATCACCAGAATATCGATAGCTTTCCTCTCTTCTGCATTGTATCAAAAGATGAATAAGCATTATTCAAAGCATGATTCATGGTAGCGTTTCACAACTGACTTGACCCATCAAGGCATTAAAAAAATGTGAATCTATTTCCACTTTATTAGGAGTTGAAGCCACTGTTCATGAAGGAGGTGGACGGTCACTTTACAGAGTTTGTGAACCGTTTGGTAGCAAAGGCTGTGCTTCTGGAATCCTCCAAAGCAGCATCCACCTTCCCTGCAGCTACCTGCTCAGAGAGAGACCTGCAGAAAACCAAGTAAGCTGGTCCCTGGATGAGGTTAAGTTTCCTGCAACCTTTATGGTTTACAATTTTTGTCTTTAATGTTCTCCTCCTTCTTCACAGGGGCTTGAGAGCACCTCCAGAACATGGAAAGCTCTTTACTGCTAGGAGATCCCTCTTGGAGTGAGTACTTTAACTGCACTTGTTGTTTCTGAAGCATACTGGCTAAAAGTGCCTCACTTGGCCACCCTCAGTATCTTTACTTTGGGACCTCTGCTTTATTATGGTTGAGCCCTTTCTTTCTATGCCCAATTCATGTTGAATATATTTTTTTTCAGCCATATATCGTCGCAAGTTGCAAATGTCCCTGGAGCTTTATCTCTACGAAAATTGCTATTTGTTGTGCCTTGTAACATTAGGGAAAAGATAATGGTTCTCTGAAGCTACAAAGCGGAGTAGCTTGCCTGCCTGCCTTTCCCCTATGTAGAGGGTTCTGTAAACCTTTTCCCACATGCCCTTGTCCACATGTGCTAGAAAGATGATTATAGTGGGAGGCACTAGGAATAGCTGTAGCCCTGCTGGACGGCTGCCAAAGCACAACACTTGTTTGATCCTCAAATCTGAATTCCTTTTGGGAGGAACTATTTGTTGTTTGTATTCATTGCTTTTAATGGACTTGTCTGAGTTGTTGACTGTTGAGATCCCCTTTGGATTTGTATGCAAGTCATTTAATCTTGTGACTCATTCTCCCCATGTAAAAATAAGGCTGATTACCTACCCCACCTTCAAAGAAGAACTTTTCCACTTCAGGTGGAAGTGCTATATGAAAACCAGATGTCTTTTATTCACAAGCATTAACTAATTTGCACAACATCCTGGTGAGATAGTTGTATCTCTCATCATCCTCTTACAGATGGAGAAAGTTAGGAACGGAGCAGTGACTTAATCATGTAGCAAGTCAGAACTATAACCCAGATCTCTTGTCTCACGGTTGTGTTGTACTTGTTGGGGCATGTTTCACATTGAAAGTAAACATTTGGGGGAGAGAAAGTACTGTAGACACTATATGGTGTTCATATGGGTGCTAATGATATTGTTCTTCTTTTGGACCACTTTCCCAGTGAGCTGTTTGAAGTGAACCACATCCGGACAATCTACCACATGTTCATCGCTCTCCTCATCCTCTTCATTCTCAGCACACTTGTAGTAGACTTTATTGATGAAGGAAGGTAAGAAATCATGTTGAAAGGGAAGCACTTACATACTGAAAACTGATAATTTAAAAATGAATGATACATAGTTACAAAGAGGAGGAACTTGTACTCCAAGTATAATGTTGTGTGGACAGATAATGAGACTTGTAAATAGACTCAATAAGCTTTAAAATTGTGCTAGAATTTACATCCTAGACAGACAGGGAAATCACAGAAGGCATGAGGAGATGGTGAGCAATTTTGTCATATGGCTCATAGGCTTTGAGCACATCCTAGAAATATTATATCCAATGTAATTGGGCTAGAGGCACGCAGGTCTTGAGAACTCAACATAAAGGAAGATGATAGCTTCTTATGTTCTCAGAGCACCAGAATTATGAACTGAATGGTGGTTCTTCATTTATGTCAAGTGAAGGGGACAGTATAGACAGTTTTTCAAATCAGCAAATACTTTGGCAGTCTTCTGTCCTGCATTAGTAGACTATACTGAACACACTTCTGGAGGACTGTACTGTTGCTAAATAGATGTAAATTAAGTTGCTCTAAGAAAATCTTGAAGGTCCTGGAACAGATTCAGTTGTGACTGTGCTTAGATGTTTGTAGCCAGTACTGAACATGCTTGAGTGAGCCTTCCTCTGACTTGTTGACTCTATTACTTAAATTGTAGTTGTTTTTGGCAGCTATTCCTGTAGTTACAAGTGAAATTACATGCTTATCTTATTGATAAGACAACTTTCTAGTTTTTCATGTATCAGAATGAGTTATGACCTGACTTGATGTTACAGTGCTTTTTTAATCTCTGATTGAGAGATTGCACATATAGTTCTGGATGAATGTAAGCTGGCAGCAACTTGGATTTCCAAATGGAAGCTTAGCTTTGTTTCTCAGTTGAAAGTGATGTGTGCAGCAGGAGAAGAATTGGATGGATCTACATTGGAGTCTTGTCTTCCATACAGAGGAACAGATTGTCTGTAATATTTTATCATAATAATATCTGCAGTAATATAATTTTTTGTTCACATCTTCCGAAATAGATCTGATGGTGTGTCAGGGTGCAGTTTGTAATCCCAGTATGAATCTGGATGGGAATGAATTTTAAGCTTTTGTGTGCTTGTGGTGTGTGTACCTGAGACAGAGTTTTAAATTTGGAGTGAAGGCGCTTCTTAGGTAGGCTAGAAATCTAAAACTTCTAAATCAGACTAGCTTGTGGAAGGGGGGAACATGAAGGACCAATCACAATATTCACATGTGCAGATTTGAACAGTTTTTTCCTGATTCTAAACATAACCAACCATGTTCTGTAGCAAATCTGGGATTTAATTCCATCTTTTTTTAACAAAGTAGACTTATGCTAGATTTGTAAAGGTATTTGGGTGTCTAGTGGGATTTTCAAAGGCACCTACGTGTCCAACTCCTGTTAAAATCAGTGAATATTATGTGTATAGGTGCTTTTGAAAATTCCCACTAGGTGCCTGTCTGCATCTTTGGGTGCCTAAATATCTTTAATAATCTGAATCTGAGCTCTTGTGAAACATGCTAAAGCAACATCTGTGGCGACTGAAATCCTGTTTATCCACAGAACAAGTACGGCTATGGAGGCATCAAAAGAAACTTTTTTCGCTTCCTGGTAAATGTCTCCTCTCACTTCTAGCACAGATCCCTCCAAAAACGGGGAGAAGTTTTGTCTCCAGGTCTTACCCTGGTACTGATTTTACAAAGCATTTGAGCACATGCTTACCCTTAAGTATGTGCTTAAGTTCATCCCTCTTCAGCAAAGAACTTAAGCATGCGCTTCCTTAAAACATGCTCTGAAGTCCCATTGAAGCCCATATGACTTAGGGTTAAGCATGTGCTTGCACGTGTTGCTGAGTCAGACCTTAGTCTTTCAGCCAGTCAGTGTTGCCAACATGAGTGAGTGTGGTTTGGTTTTGCACAATACACTTATCCATTTAGAAACTGAACTGAGATCACCTACCTACTGTTGTCTGCTAACGTCGCTTTCTGTGACCACTGCAGAACTGAGTTGAAAGCTTTCATAAAAAGAGATTGTGAACACCACATACCACTGATCTGCCTTTGTGTCGTATGTGTTTCTTTTAGGCTGGTGCTTGAATTCGATCTTTTGGTCTTCGCTTTTGGCAAGTTTCCAGTTGTCATTTCCACCTGGCTCTGCATGTTTCTGTCCACGTTCATTTTACCCTATGGCCTCTTCCTGCGGTGGGCCCAGGGCCATGGTTGTTCCTCACACCGGAAAATCCGCTCCCTCTTCTTCGGGATGCTCTTCATGCTCTTCCAAACCATCGGGCTTGGGTTTGGGCCAACATATGTTGCTGTGTCGTACGCTCTACCTCCAGCTTCTCGGTTCATTGTAATACTTGAACAGGTGGGTCCCTGCTTAGTGACTTTAGTGGTAGGACAATAGATGGCTTTGCATGCTAGAATGAAAATTTCATTTAGGAAAGAACTTACTGAAAAGCCTTTTTTTCTCCTCAAAGATATTGTAGTGTCTGTCTCTGCATGTGACACCATGGCAATTTGTAACTAAGAGACCTCATTACTCTTGGCAACTATTTACGATTTTTTTAAAAAAATCGTATTTTCTATTTTATTCACAGGCTTTCAATGATTGTACACTTTGCTGATGAATCAAATTCAGCATCTATTAATGATACTATTGCATATATATATTTTAAATATCATCTGTTTTGTAGACAAGGTGAACTCATGTGACTTCTAGAAGCAAGAGAGAAATGGAAACACTTGAAATATTGCTAATTCCCAGTACTGGCTGCCTTTAGAACGAAAGTAAAAATTTAAGGCCACTTGACCATTGTCTGTGATGTAAATTAATCTAGTTGTGTCACAACAGGTTAGGTGCAATACCCATAAAGTGCGCAGAACAAACCTGTGTAATTTCTAAAGCTTTAATTTTGGGTTGTCTTGCAACCTCACACTAATTTGACTTGCTGCTCTGTCAATGAAGAGTGCAGATGACATTAAATATATTAAAAAATGGGAGGAATGGTTTTGAATGGTCTCCCTCTAAAATAGTCATTCACCTTCTTGGTAATTTTGACTTCTAATACTGTAGTTCTAAATTCAAGCAGGTACCACTACTATATCTGCATACTTGCCCCTTCTGGTATTCTGTTTCATTGAGAGGTGAACCTGTAGGGGAACAGCACATACCTTTTAAAAAAGAATAAGGTGAAAAGAGACTAATATGCTGAAAGCATTACCCAGATGTATCACTCTGTCCCACTGGAGTGTGGAGACTGAGGAGGTTGAATTGTGGAAAACGGGATCTTGGACACTCTCTTGTTTTACAGGTTCGTCTAATTATGAAGGCTTATTCATTCATTAGGGAGAACATTCCTCGGGTCCTGTCTTCAGCCAAGGAGAAGTCAAGTGAGTAACTTACCCTGCTTCCACTTGACGTTTGTGGATAAGTTGTTTTAGTCTTTGCTCCCTGAGTCCTCCTTCCTCTAGGGGTTAAATTCACCCATGTCATTATGGTCAGCCAAAGGCTTCTATGCGCCATTTATACTCTCAGGTGTAAGTGGGTCTTCAATGTGGTGCTTGGGCTCTGTGGTGGCCCTCTGTATAGAAGTGAATTTCACCTGGGGTGACTGAGTTATTACAAAGAAGTGGAATTAGAACTGGTTTTAGAGAGACAATAAGTTGGCCAAGACATCAAAGGTTTTTCTACATGTTTTTGGTGCCGGGGGGTCTTGCTGCCACTGGGACACAAGAAATGGTAGAGGGGACTTTCATGTAATCCTTTAGTCCAAAGGACAGCACCTCTAAGAGGGCAGCAGCCCATTTAGAACTGCACAGTAGTGTTAGCATGGAATAAGAGCCCAGATGCTGGTGTGGGAGTTGGTCTGCCAATATTCTGGCCCTGAGGTACATATGATACTAGTAATCATGACATACTGGCAGTAAATCCATTTAGAAATGGGACTGTGTAAAGTGACTGCAATTTAACAGTGTTGTGCACTGAGTGGCTGCACTGGTTTTTCTGGACTACATGTCCCAAGCAGAATTCCTGCTAACTACTAATCTGTTTTCCCTCTGTTCTTTTTCTGGTAATCTAAGGATTCTGCCTCCTTTACTAAAGTCTTCAGGGTGATGACTAGTGAGGAGGCCTGGGTTAAGTATGCAGAAGGCTAGTGAGGGAAGCACAGTGCCTTCAGTATGTTGAATGCTTTACTACCAAATACTCTCTTGCTCTTTCAGGCAACGTCCCAGTTCCCCAAGTTACTCAGTATCTGTACTTCCTCTTTGCTCCTACCCTCATCTACAGGGACAACTATCCCAGGTAATGTCAACAACACTGATATCTTTATGTAGTCGCCTAAAAGTCTGAGCTAATGTTTAATGCCTCTGAAGTGAGAACTCCCCCAACTGAGGCACAGAGCGAGATGGTGAGTTTCTACAGGTCATATGCCAAACTACTGACAGGGCTAGAAATAGCACCCCAATGACTTGACTCAGACCTGCCCCCTGCTAACCATTTTCTAGGTATTCTAGGAGCTTTTTGAAAAACTGTCTAGAGTTAGATCTAGGACTGAAACAACCAGATGCTGAATGTCTTTAGAAAGAAAGGGAACTGTGAGGACTCTTGCCTTACTCAAATGTAAGTAAATTCTAAGCATCTGCCATAATATGGAGTTGTTAAGCAGCTCCATCTGATGGATTTGAGGAGAAACTACAGGTATCTTTTAAATAACACTTAGCCCAGAAGTTCTCAAATTTTCATAGTATGGGCCCCATTTTAGTGATGCTGTCTAGTAGACTAACTCTCCTCCCGTTCACAGTTGTGCAGAACACTATCTCTTTATGTGATTGCTGTAGTTGTCATGGACATATGCAACTTCTTACATGAGAAAGTAATATAGTTTGCTGTCTTAATGCAGTTTACAGCTGGCAATAAGGGGGAGCTATGAGCTTTCTACAGACCATCAGTATTCCACAGACTAAACCTCTAATTTAAACAAAGAGTTCTGTGCTCAAGGGTTGGGATGGTTACAGAATACAATTGTACTGGGTGAGATCCTTGCTGCCCCAAAGGAAGAGTTTGTAGATGCAACATTGTGCTCTTTCTCTTTGTAGGAATCCCACGATAAGATGGGGTTATGTAGCTACCAAGTTTGCACAGGTGAGTCCAGTTTAGTTTTTGGCCATCTTAACATATGTCCAGAGAATACTCAGACTCTAGCAGATGGAATTGCCGAGCACTTTCTGCTTGAGGCCTCAATTTATGTGAATTATTCAGCAATGAGTTTCATTGGAAAAATACCGAAACCCTTCTAGTGATGGAAGAAGAAAAGAAAACTCTGATCCCTGCCGTTATATTAATGTTTGTACCCTGAAATATTTTGTCAATACTTGTCTAACTCCTTTAAGAAAAAATGTTTCTACTAGTTGCTTCCTTCAGTGAGTTGACTCAATATTTTATCCACCCTCTGATGAAATTCAGACATAAATCCATTTAGGGATTGACTTTTATTTAACTTTGCTTCATGACCATTGGCTTTTATATTGGTGCAGAGTGCAATAGAAACACCAGTATGCATTTTATCAATATGCTGTGGACACTCGAAGGGCTAACTATTTTGCACAACAAAGAACTGATCTGAACCTTTGCCTTAGTTCTGAACTACACCCTGCTTAGAAAAGGTTGTTTACCACTTCAGGTGCTCCAGACAGAAACACAAGTACCAGTACATCTCTTGAGATTTCCAGTTCTTTTGAAGACTTGAGGTTTTGATAGCTCAAGCCAAGCTTTTGGGTGCTTATCTGAACATTGTTACTTGTTTTATCATTTAAAGGCCATACCTTGTCAAAGTAAACAACTTTTAATTAGTTCAACTGAGATTGGTGCAGAGGACACTTACATGTCTGTATTCTCACCTCACTTTTTCTCTAAACCTAGCCCTGATCAAGATTTTGTGAGGTTGAAGAAACTGCTGCTTTTGCCCTGTGTTCTTCAATGAGCACAGTCATTCATTGTTGCTATAATCCAAAGAAATTTCGAGGTCAAGTTTTATTGGTTCCTCAGTGTGGTTTGACCTGGAGTTGTGCCACTTTATAAGGAATCCTTCTTTGCATCTAAATGGCACTAACAAAAAGGGGCCCAGCTCCCTCTTACTAGGCTATTGTTGACATGGAAGGAAAGGGATGATAAAATGTGCTCTAGTTACGGTAAGGTATCTACGTCAGCTTAGAGATACCTTACCATAACTAGAGCATGAGTTTTATCATGTACTCTAAGGCTTCTCTGGCAAAACAGCAACAGTGCTCTGACATTACTGTCTGGGAACAATGCTCCAACATGAATTGAAAACAAAACAAAATTATTATATTGTGGGAGTTTCATGAATATTGTCTGTAATCCAAAAAGTTTGAATTGTGGAAAGTTCAGGGTGGTGCCATTGTTTCTCTCCCTCCGGTACAGAGTTGCAATGTTGCAGATGTTACTTGTGCATTAATTTTTCTTATGGAGTGTGACTGCTCTTGTGTTACAGGTGATTGGTTCGCTTTTTTATGCCTACTACATCTTTGTGCGACTCTGCATTCCTCCATTTCGGAACGTAAGTCAGGAACCCTTCAATCTGCGAGGGCTGGTCCTCTGCATTTTCAATTCCATCCTGCCAGGTGAGTCCCTTGTGGCTGTACAACATTGTAACCTTTCTCCATTTCCTACCCAAGTTAGACTTATAAAAGGAGGGTTCAGAGAAGGTGGCAAATTCACAAGATTTATGTGAGATGGGTGTTTTTTTACAGGGAGGAGAGAATTGGTCACTATAGCAGATATGACTGCCCTGCAGTGCACCTATCCTGTGATAACAGAGGATAACCTGCTGTTCTGTTCTTAAATAAGACTTTCTCCATAAAAATTCAGCAGTGAGATATTATAGCTTGAGGGCACGAGAGATTCAAACAGAATGTCAAATTTTAATTCTGGCTCCTTTGACAACTCTGCACCGTAGAGCAGCGTTTGTGTGTCACGTGTGGTGAGATTACCCTTTAAAAATGATAGTTCTAGATGGATTAATACAAAATCTGGTTCCTCCTGTTAAACTGTGTCTGCCGCAAACAGGTTTGGTGGTTCTGTTTATGTATCCCTGGTCACAGATGACTAAACCAACAGATGTTGTGAAATGAGCCTGGTTTATTTTTGTTCTGTATCCCCAGGTGTTCTGATTTTGTTCTTGGTCTTCTTTGCATTCCTTCACTGCTGGCTTAATGCATTTGCTGAGATGCTACGCTTTGCAGACAGAATGTTCTACAAGGTAACAAGATCTTTCTTCTGCAATGTCTGTACATGTTGCTGCTGTTCTTTATAGATGCTATCTAAAATCGTTTCATTTGAGGTTGATTAACAGTTTTATCAAGTTCCTAGAATTGCTTATCCCAAATGAAATAGGGGCAGGAGAGAACAAGAACTTCAGAAAGCTCTGCTGCTTGAGGCATCCTAGCAGCAGAAATGCTACTGATGTTCATCGTAGGGGATGTTCCTTTTCCAAAGTCCCTCTAGATCAGGATTGAGGCATCCCAATGGGGCATTCTGGAGGAAGCTTGGCCTGCCAATGCCTGTATTACTTGTTCTGTGAGTGAACAGGACTTCAGCCACCAGAGCTGTCAAATCTTTTCATTAACATGACAATAACTTAAATTTTTCCTTCTGTTTGACCACTGCAGTTCCATAGAACTCAGTTATTGGAGTAATTGTCATACCCCTGAAAGATAAAGATGCTAAAATTGCCACAACCTGTGAAATCTTGCAATGCAACTTGTTAAATTAACTGGGATGATAGATTGTGTGGCTAGAACAACTAGTCTGCTCAAACATTTGCAAACTAAGTTTTCAAAAAATTTAATGGAAGGCCTATCGCTAACTCCACATGTATATCCTCTTCTCCCTTTTTACTGTGTGTTTCAGGATTGGTGGAACTCCACATCATATGCAAACTATTACCGAACATGGAATGTGGTGGTACATGACTGGCTGTATTACTATGCTTACAGAGACTTCCTGTGGGTGAGCAGCAAGCAGACTTCGTTCTCATTCTTCACCTCTCTTTGAAACACAATGGCACCTCTTTCTAAAAAAGGAAGGGGGTGGGTGTAAGAGGGGAGCTAACACCATTCCTCATGAGAAAATAAGTAGTTTGCATTGCTAGAGTCCTCATTGGCTTTGGAAGGGCACTGATGTGGAGAAGTGGTCTGCAATTGCTTTTATCCAGCAAGATTATTTCTGCAATTATGCAGAAATCCCTGAAAAGACTGACAAAGAAGAGAAATGTAGTGACGTGTGAATTTATATAGTGGTGTAGCAATGGATTCTATATTAGAACTTTGTAAATAGTTTTGAATAAAGGAATGTCCAGTAAAAGCTCCTCTTTATTTCTATGCCATTTTTACAGGTGCCAGTCTTGTCCTGTAGAGTTGCAAAAAGGCCTTGCTTTTTGATTGATCTGATGACTGACAAAAAGTCAGTGACTGACTGACCTGCTGACCTTTGAAGGGGATATCACAAAGTTTTCCTGCAGGGTGGGAGGGGAGACTTAAGTTAATTTTTTAACTGTAGACAAACTAGTAACCTGATGGTGAAACACTGCTTCATGGTGCATTCAGGAATGTGAATGCAGTGTCCTGGTATGGGCAGCCACTTATGCATGTTAGGAGTACCATTGAGTTCACGGGTTATCTCGCATGCATAAAGTACAGGACTGGGGCCTAATGCTTTAATGAAAGGTAACAACTGAACCTAATAGTACATTGGTTCACAGAACTGTTATATTCTGGCATTCTAATATGTTTGAATAGATGAGCTTTGGTGTGTGTTTTATATTTCATATATATTCTCAGGAAGTAAGAAGCAGAGTAGAAATCCCCCAAAAAATACACTTTCCTTAATCTAAAGAAACCGTAATGTGTATGGCATTTTAAATATACAGCTCCCCATGCATATCAGGGGCAGACCTTAATTAGTCCATTAAAATGACTTAAACGTATTAATCTCTAGTGTTAAATAGAATAAAGTATAACAGGACGGCTCTGTATTTGATATCTTGATACATTCTCCCTCCCGCTTTCTATCACCAGTTCTTTGGTAAGAAGTTCAAAGCTGCTGCTATGCTGTCTGTCTTTGCTGTCTCAGCTGCCGTACACGAGTATATCCTGGGAGTCTGCTTTGGTTATTTCTATCCAGTCCTCTTCTGCCTCTTCATGTGCTTTGGAAGTAAGTCACCAGGAAAGCATTTGGTAAAAAGTGAAATATATAGCTGTGGTAAAGCCCAGAGACTAAAATGGTGATCGGACTCTGGGCTAGTTGATTTTCAAACACTTGCAGAAATGTTTCCTGTAGAAGAGTTCCAGCTGGGGACCCAAATCCTGCAAACACATGTGTCCAAGGAGTCTCATTAAAGAGTTACTTATGTGTTTTCAGGATTGGGTTCTAAGGAGGCAAGGAACTGAAAGGCGAGGGAAATTGTATTGCTATACAATTAGCCATATACATATTCCCATGCATACAAAACATACCGAGTTAATATATATAAAAATGGGCAGTGCACTTATAACAACTTTTCCCCTTTAGCCAGCCCTTCAAGGATGAGTTACGACACTTCTGCCTACTAGCCAATATTTTTATTTTTAAAGCCATGGCAAGAGGGAGTAATTGCTCAGGTTTTATCTTGCTACAGTGACTTTGTATAAGTGAGTGTAGCCTTCCAGCATTGAGTTGGAGGATGGCATCTTCCCTTTCCTCTGCCTCTCCTTGTGGGAGCATGAGTGCAAACATGTTCACTGAGTGATGTTTATGGGGCAGGCATAGTGTAGATGTGAACAGCTGCCTCCCACCCCCTGCTCTGCCAGTGTTCTTCACTCCCGTGCTATTGCACACTCACATTCTAAGCTGAAGCTGCTAGATGGACCTGGTTGTTGGCCAACTGCCTGGTAGTCTTGTAGAGAACAAACCTGCCAATGTGATGCATATACTTGTGAAAGAAGGTAATGAGCATGCTTTCCTGTGCTGTATGGACTTTTCCCTTAATGTGCCATCAATACAGTGGAGATGGGGAAAGCGGACCAATGATCAAACTAATTTAGTGGAAATGAAAGGAGAATTCAAGAGACTTATGAGCTCTTGATTTGTTTTCAAACCTGAGCTTGCAGATGTCCCAAATAGTGCACCTTGATGACTTTTTATTTCTTCTTCCAGTGGTTTTCAACTTCATTCTTAATGACCGTCGGAAAGGACCTATTTGGAATGTGATCATGTGGACCTCTCTCTTTCTGGGCCAGGGTGTCATCATTTGCCTTTACAGTCAGGAGTGGTATGCACATCAGTATTGTCCCTTGAAAAATGTGAGTGATTAACCTTTGATTCTGGAATAACTAAGTGTACAGACAGTGAGAAGGGACAAGCCTGGTTTGGGTAAAGGACAAAAGATTAGTGAGTCAGCCTGATGGGGGGGAAAAGGGCAAGAAATTCTAATGTTAGAGGAGTGCGGGAATGTATTGATATGGCATCATCTGGAAAATGGGGAATGGTAATATAAAGAATATGGTTTTTTTCACTCTTACTGTTTTTAAACTTATGACGTGAGCCCAATAACAAACTCCAGAATAGTACAAAATTTGAAACATAACTCGTACATGATTACTGACCTCTGAGATCATTTTGGAGAAGGTCTCTGGCTGACAAAAACTCAAGGATCTAGTATTTTACTACCCATTATTCACCATTTCCACCACCCCCACCCCCATGTTTTCAGTTTTACTTTGTAGGGTCACTTCTTTAAAGAAGTGGAAACAGTACATTTTATTTCACCCTGTCAGTTTTCAAGTAGCAGGCTTTCATCATTTAAACTCAGAGCACTTTAATCTGTTCAGGCAATGTATACTAGTATTACCGTGCAGTGGAGGCAGCATGATCAGCCTCCAGGATGAGGAGAAACAGTGGTTTTGTTTGTGTGTTTGGTTTTTTTTGTTGGGGTGGTTTCTTTGTCTTGTGTGATTTGTTGTGGGTGTGGGGTTTTTTTGCATTGGTTGGGTCCATAGAGAATTTACATTTGCCTTCAGCAGTGGCAATTGTAAAATAGGGAAAATAGAAACATGGTTATAAAGTCAAACATAGACTTTGCTCCTAAATAAAAACCCTTCAGTGTCTGAGTAGTCTTGATAGCTCAACTTGTCTTGCAGAGACTGCCTTGAAAAGGCAGTCATACCTATTCAGCAAGGTTTTACCTGAAGCAGATTCTAGGTGGGCTCAGAATTCAAGGTCTGGTCCTAAGTTCCCTCTAAGCTGTGTGGCCACGCAGCTGCCTATTAAGCCGTGGGCTCAGGGCTGCGTTGGGGAGAAATGCCTCTCCAAACCCATCACACATCACCCCCATATTGGTGCACATAACAAAATTCATTCCATACATGGATGTAAAAAATTAGAGGGAACACTGCTTCCTCACCCATTACAAATATGTCATCTCTGCAGTTTTTGTATTCATTTCCTGTGGTGACAGCTATCACCCAGAACTGACTCTTGGCATGAAATGATCAACTGCTGTTGTAGATCTGTCTTCAGCGAAGACAGATGAATAGATTTTTGTAATGGTCATAGACAAGATGCTTATGTTTATGTGGAAAAAATGCCTGGCTCCACCCTGCTGTCAGAATCAGTCATAGTCTCTATGACTATCAAATGTGAGAATGTGTTGTGTTGCTGGCATCTTTTCCTGTAAGAGAAGCCTGAACAGAAAAGGTAACAGACTTCAGTAGACAGTACAATAATGTCCACCACCTCATGTCCGTGACTAACATGCTGCCTCTCTTCTGTTTTGTCTTCTAGCCCACATTCCTGGACTACGTGAAACCACGTTCCTGGGATTGTCATATTCAGATTTAAAATTATTAAACTCAGCTTTCATCTGACCTCCCGTGTCTGAAGATCAGCCTGTACTTCTCCAAGGACAGGGACCAATGACATAATTAACTTCAAATCTTTTTTTAAGGGAAGTTGTGCCTGCTGATTATTGGAGATAAACTGTTTTTGTAACTTTACTGAGGCAGCCCAGTTGAAGTGGACTGCAGCAGGCTTCCAGGTAGCTCTCATTCCACACAGCTCTATTGAGTCATTCTCGTGTCAGTCATGAAACGCTGAGATGAAGGTCATGTCCACTGGAATTTTGCTCAATCCAGCGGTGTTTCATATTTTGCTACTCTTCATCCGGACAGAAAATGTCTGGTCAGACTAAGTAGAGCTCAGCAGTAGCCTCTGTCAATCTGTTTCTTAGACATTCCTTCAGAATTGTTTCCTCCTTCAGTAACTGGAGACGTCTACAGAATTTTATGCTCTTTGGAACCCTCCTATGGTAGTATTGTGTGACAGAGCAACATGTCGTTGCATCATAGCCCAAGTATTGGTGGATGGCTTTGTATGTGCTCTGTCTGGAATTACTTGCCACAGACAGTACATAGGGATTGAAAATGGGCTGAGGAAAGTAAATTTTTAATGCTGAAGACTTTTTTTTTTCTGTGGTTGCAATGAATAATCAGTTGCTACTGGCTATATGAAGATATTTGCTATACTCAAAAGTAGGGCCCTGAGCCCATACATTCTTTAACAAACAAAAACCAAACACCTTTGTTACACTAAAAAAAGCTTAAGATTGGTCTCTAAATCACATGAGCCTGACCTCTTCGGCTGTCAGAATTCCAACTACAGCTCTTATGCCCCTAAGCTTTTTCTGTTGTGCTCTGAAACTTGTGTGACTATGAGTAGTAGGAGTTCGTTTTTTCTGACAGTTTCCCTCCCTGTAAGATCCTAGACTAATCAGTTTTCCTAGACTTGGGGGGATACAAAACTGCCAGATTAAAGTGAAAACTTGTTGTTGTGCATGTGCACTTACTATTCTGCATATACACTGAGTATTATGGAACAGTTTGATAAAAATCCCATTGATTTCAATGGGTTAATGTATTCTCATTCAAATGGCTCCACTGTATACAGTGCCCAATAATCCTGATGACAAGGTGCTCCATAATGGCTTCCTGACACAAAAGCAGTGGGAAATAAGGGGATGAATCAAAGCCTTTTTTTCCCGTTCTCGACTCTAAATCACTGCTTTTAAACAATGGAAAGCCATATCTCCCTTGGAATGTTGCATCAAAAATATATGAAATCAGGAAAAGTTCATGCCCTGCTTTGGGAGGCAGAAGGAGCATCACACTGCTACAAGGAGAAACTCTGCTGCATGCATGTTCAGACTAGGAATATTCCCTTTACCACAGCAGTTGCATGTGATTTTATCTAATTGAATTCCCTTCCAGTTACGGTTTGCTTTCCTTTCTATATGGAGATGTCAGTTCTCCATTCTGTTACAAATTAGTTCAGAAACTAACCATATAATTCCTGTTTATCTGAATGGCATTTATTCATTTAAATGATGCACATCAGGGACACTATTGAATTGTATCCTACAGTAACTAGCTTCCATTGCAGGAAGAAGCTGAGTGGTAGACAACAACTTTACTTTCATTAAGTACTGTAATTTCAGTTACTCAGATGTTTAATGGCATTTTCATGAGTGGCAAATTGATCATGTTGGCCTCCAAGCCACCTTCATGGCTACCAGTGCTGACAATGGGACTCTGTTCAAGTGTGTTGGGAAAGCTATTTTCTAACCTAAGTTGAAACACATAACTTCATCAGAGCCAACCATTTTGATTTTAAGTATTTTTTTTGTTTGTTTTCAGTTCCTGTCTAATAGGTAGATCTCCTGCTCTTATTAAAAGGAGACAACCAGGTAAAATCTGTGACAGATTCATGTTTTGAATGTATAGGGTGGATTTTTTTAATTGAACGAAAGCTTGTATTAAATATCAAAACTCTTGTTTTCATGATTATTATTTTTTAATTTCAGTAAAAAGAGCATAACAAATGTGTGCCCCCAAACATAGGACATTTGTGCTAGTATATAAGAGCCTGGAGGTGAAAATCATTAAAAACTTTACTCTTTTGGTTTTTTACTTCCACTAGTTGAGCTTGAACAGTTATAATGGGAAGTAAATTAGACCTTTTTTTTTTTTTAAAAAAAAAAGTGGTGCTAGTAATATTTTAAGATTATTTGTAACCTGATCGTGTCCTTTTTAAAAATAGATTTGTAGTCAGTTAGTAGCACTTCTTCCATCTAAGAGGAACTGAAGTAGTAGACATTAATCATAGTTCTTAAAATGCAATGTACTGTTTATGTATGGAAATCCTTGCACTCCTTGGGGGTCTGATGGATTAGAGGCTCGGGTTTCTTGAAGCTGTGTCTGTTTCCTGCTACTGTTTCTCAGTGTTCTCAAAAGAAGGAAAAATTGTATTTCGAGTTTTCTCTGCCTACTAGTAGGACTCTAGGTATAACACTATGGTGCCAGTTTACCTATAATGTAGAATCTGGAGTGTTACTATGTCAATAACCTCAGTGCTTGGAGCCAAAGGATTAGAGTATTGCAAGCAGAAGCCAGTCATTATACAGGCATGTTCAATTGCTATAACTGGTCTTTTGTCTTCACACAGTCAGTTCTTACCTTGTAGTTCAAGTCACCTGAAACCATGCCTTTAAAGAGCATTAACTACTACACTACTGACAATTTTTGCTATTTTTTGTTGATTTATTTTGTGTGATTGATATCCACTTGAAATTCAGTTTTCATGATTGCCTAGGGGAAATACTCATGGCCTTAAATTTTCTAGCAAAATTATTGCACAGTGCTAGGCTAAATGGGATTGGAGATACTACCTTGTTTATTTGAAGAGAGGTTTTTTTGGTAGGCAGTTGAATCCCAGAGCTATCAGTGTGCTAGTCTGGCCAGTGATTTGGCCACTGAAAGCTAACAACTTATTTGAATTTTTACTGTATACACATATTAAGTATTCTTTGTAAAATTGTGATGCTTACTTCCACTATCTCTTAACCATCCATGAAATGGGAAACTTCCAGTTTGGAATACCTGCTAATACAACTCAACTCACTGCTCAGTAACATCACAGAAATCAGTGTTAATGTGGTGAGGTTTTTTTGTACCCTGTTTCTGGCATATATGAAATATGTAATAGTTCACAAAGTATTGTATATTTGTCCTTGTAAGAGGACACTGGATTCATACAAAATCTTCATACCTAATGTGTCCTTTTTGCTGTTTTTAAAAAACCCACCAACCTGTCTAGCTTCCTGTGTGAAGATGGCTGTAGAACTGAACGAAATCCTGCCTTTGATCTCTTAAAATTGTCACTGTTCAATAAGGATTATTAATATAAGCCTAATTGTGTTTACTTGCTGTGGAAAAATCAGTAATTTGAGGAAGGGTGCCTGGGATGGGAGGAGGCAGTATCAACCTATTAATGGAAAGTTTATCATCTGGCTTGAATCTCTGAATGTAAATGAGCTGGAAGGAGGGAATGGTTTAAATGTGCCCTCTGAGAGAGCATGCGTTCTTTTCAGATGTCTCAGGGTTATGCATCTGGTCAGCAGGATACCTGCAAGTCTACCCAGTGCATTGGGGTTTTTGCTGTTAAGAGTAGCTGACAGCCCTACTAGTCTCCTTCCTGGAACAGGCAGATTCTAATCTCTTTAGTTGGAAAGGGTGGGTGGCAGAATGAGAATTAAGTGTACAAATACCACCGAATAGAGGAAACTAAACTGCACTCTACCTGTGAGTAGTATGAACAACCTCTGGTGTTACTAAGGCTGCCAAGAGATGCCTGTTGGGGGAGATGTGATTCTTTTACTGTCTGCAATGTATTAACCTGTAAAACGTTGTCATGCAGAAACGCGGTTTATATAATCTACTGTATTTCAGCAGTTGAAATATATTTTGCTATCTAGGAAAGGTGCGTGTGGGTCTGTTTTCTCCAGTGTCCCCTAGAGCCTGTTACTGTGAGGGATGGGGACAGGCTGCACCCCACCCTACTGGATTTGAGGGAGGGTGAAGAGCATTGTTCCTGGATGTTGAGGCAGCAGGGGTGAGACTTTTTTTCCTCCTCAAATCTATGCATCATGTTCCCGCTGGAGTCAGCCTCTGGGTACCAGGCAGCCACTGGGACAACCCTTGTCTGCTCAGCAAGTACCCCAATAACCTATTGCAGAGAGTCCTTGTGTGCCTGCTCTGGAGCATTCTGGGATCTGTCACAAGCATTGTGGAGGGATATCGGAGGAGGAAGTGATTGGGAATAGGCAAGAACTCTTGTGCTGAAAGAATAAGCTCCCCTGGGGCTCTAGTCCCAGGCATCTTCATGCAGGGTGTTAAACTCCCAACTCCCAAACCAGTTCCTAAACAATAACAATCCTAGGGGCTGCATCCTTTCAATCCCAGCTCCTCTGCTTTGATCCCCTGCAAGGGCCAACTCAATGCACTTGGGCCACTGGCCTATGATTCATTTAGATGCCAATAGAAAAGGGGGAGAGTTGGCTTCTGCATCTCTGAATCCAGGGGCTAAAATTGACTTGAAGGGACTTGCCCCATGGATGTATTTTGGCCCCAGCCATCTGTGATGATTTCTGTTCTTTAGGAGCCTTGTTAGGTTTCCCATCCCAACAGGCAAGGAGGTCCAAACTTTCCACAGCAGTGACGCTTTGATCACTTTGCCAAGAACCCAAATGCTGTGCCTGTTTTGCATCCTTCATCTCACTACAAAGGTGTGGCCCCTGGCAACTACCGGTCGCTGCGTGCAATGCAAAACAAGCTAGGATGGAGTCTTGTATGCTGGGACCTTTAGGTTGCCTATGAATGGGCTGCTTGATTGCCTATATCTGATACACCTTCCCGTATGAACTGTCCAGGAGTCTGATGCTGCTTGCTTTGGGCAGACACGTGTGCAGCCTCTTTAGCCCTTCAATTAGGGTTGCCTGGCCTCTGTTTTTTGACTGGAACACTTGGGTGAAAAGGGAACCTGGCAGCTCAGGTCAGCACTGCTGACTGGCCCGTTAAATGTGGTTGGTGGCGCAGTAGGGTTAAGACAGGCTCCCTGCCTGCCGTGACTCTGCATGGCTCCCAGAAGCAGCGCTATGTCCCTGTGGCCCATAGGTGCAAGGGTGGCCAGGGAGGCTCTGTGCACTGCCCGTGCCCCGAGTGCTGACTCTTCAGCTCCCATTGGCCTGGAACCACAGCCAAGGGGAGCTGCAGGGGCAGAACCTGCATGTTGAAGGCAGCATGCTAAGCCTCTCGGGCCACACCTGTGCCTAGGGGCCACAGGGCCATGGCACCGCTTCTGGGCGCTGCCACAGGTAAACACTGCCTGGAGCCCATCCCCCACCCTGAACCACCTCCTGCATCCCATGCCCCAGGTCAGAACCACCTCCTGCACCCAAAATCCCTCCCAGAACACCCCCACCCCCTGCACCCCAGCCCAGAATCCACTCCCACCTCCAGCCCTGAGCCACCTCCTGCACTCTGAATCCCTTGGCCCCAACCCCACCCTAGGGGTGGAAGTGGGTCGCTATGCTTTAATGTCCCTGCCTCTTTTGCCTCCCCAGTTGGGGGCCCTGCTGGCACAGACCCTACTGACAGGGCTACCGACTGGGGAGGGGCGCACCATTAAAGCGCTGCTGCTTTAACATCCTTACCCCTTCTCCCCCCTCCCCCTGCGCCAATGGTGGGGGCAAGGCACTTACTGGTGCGGACTGGGGCTGGTTCTGACTCCCCACAGCCCCACCCCTTCCACTTGAGGCCCCCACCTCTTATGGCGGCCAGAGCTGGCCTCAGACCCATACCAGTAAGTCCCTGTGATGGTGCTGTTGCTGGTGGGACCCAACTGAGAGTGCCAAGTCAAGACAAATGGCTCCAAATAGGACATTTACAGTCCAAAGCTGGGGTTTCTCCACCCTTAAGGCAAACCAAACCAGCCAAACTGAAAAGACTTTGGTTTTGCCCTACTGGCTAGCCAAAAGTCACACAAGCAATTCCCTTAGACACTCCAGTTTCCCAGTATCACCACCAGCAGCCACATGTTCTGGGGACAGATGGTTATGAAAACCAATACTCCAATAAAAGAAAACAGTTCTCCCCAATTCCAAAGAATCAGGCCCCAGACCCAGGTCAATATACAAGTCAGATCTTACCCACAAATCACACTGTTGCCAATCCTTTAGAATCTAAAGGTTTATTCATAAAAGGAAAAAGAGATAAGTGAGGGTTAGGAATGGTTAAAAGAAATCAATTATATGCAGTAATGGCAAAATTCTTGGTTTAGGCTTACATCAGTGGTAGAATAAACTCCAGGTTAAAATCAAAGTCTCTGGAACACATCCACATGTGGGATGGGTCAACTGTCTTTTGCTCAGGGCTTCCATTTGTAGCAAAGTTCCATCCAGAGGTAGGAGCAAGACTGGAGAAGGCTGAAGACAAGATGGAGGGGCTGCAGCAGCTTTTTTATAGTTTTTCCCAGGTGCAAGAACCTCTTTGTTCCTGCAGTGAAAAGTACAGCCCCATGGAGTTCTGGAGTCACATGGGCACATCATCTGAGGATGCATGATTTAGGATTTCCAGGTGGCAGCCATTATGCACAGGCTACCTTGCATGTCTCTTCCTAGACTTCTCATGTGGATTGGAGCTTTCCAAGCTCTCAATGCCTCCATTGTATAGCTGATGCTTCTTAATGGGCCATCAAGTAGGCCAGGTGCAACTAACAGCAACTTGTCTGGGATCTCACCCAGAAGCAAAGCATAAGTTTGAGATAGACATTATATAACCAACATTCATAACTTTAACTACAAAAATGGTACACACATACAGATAGCATAATTATAATCAGCAAACCATAATCTAGTCTTAGATACCTTATATGACCCCCTTTACATAGGATTTAGTGCCCCTACAGGACCTTGGTTACACCAATGATCCCAGATTATTTTAGTAATGTGACAGTCCGTCCCCCACCCCCTCATTCCCTCCGCTGCACCACCAGCTGGAGCCCTCACTAGGGTGACCAGGTGTCTGAATTTGGAATGGAACACCCAATAGAAAAAGGATCCTGGTGGCTCTGGCAGCACGGCTGACCAGGCTGTTGACTGTCGGGTGGCAGCGCTATATAGCAGGACTGGCAGGTTCCCTGCTAGCTGCTGCACCATGCAGTTCTTGGGAAGCAGCCGTGTCAAGGGTTCCCTCCCCACTCTGGAGTACAGATGTGGGGACTCGCATGAAAGACCCCCTAAGCTTATTTCTACCAGCTTAATTTAAAACTTCCCCAAGGCACAAATCCCTTTTCCTTGAATGGTATGCTGCCACCACAGAGTGATTTACACAAACATTCAGGAAGGGCCACTTGGAGCCACAAAATATCTCCCCAAGCCCTACACCCCCTTTCCGGGGAAGGCTTGAGAATAATATCCTCGCCAATTGGTACAGGTGAGCACAGACCCAAACCTGTAGATCTTTAGAATAATGAAAATCAATCAGGTTCTTAAAATAATTTTATTTAAGGAAAAGGTAAAAGAATCACCTCTGTAAAATTAGGATGGAAGATAACTTTACAGGGTAACAAAGAATTCAAAAACACAGAGGAGCCCCCATCTAGTCTCTGTTTTTGTAACTTTTAAACTTAAATAAACCTCCCTCTAGCAAAGGGAAAATTCACAAGCTAAAACAAAAGATAATCTAACACACCTTGCCTGGCTGCTGCTTGCTATTTTTGTAATATGAGAGACTTATTCAGGATTATTTGAAGGAAATGGATTTCTCTCTGGTCCCCCTCAGTCCCAAGAGCAAACACACACAGCACAAACAAAGCCTTCCCCACTCCAGATTTGAAAGTATCTTCTTTTGCCATTGGTTCTTTTGGTCAGGTGCCATCCAGGTTATTTGAGCTTCCTAACTCCTTACAGGTAAAGGGGAATTCTAGGCTACCCTTTGCTGTATGGTTATGACAAGCTGGCATGTCCTTCCTTCAACTCCTACATGTAGGGGCAGCCAGGGGGTCTGCATGCTGCCCTGCCCCCAACCTGCAGGCACAGCTCCCATTGGCCGGGTCAGGTAATGAGCTAGCGTGCCTAACAGGTGGTGTTGAGTGGTTGTGGCACATGCCTTTACTGCTGTTGCTGGTCTGCTTCTTACATTCCTCCTGTGGCGGGGCTCGAGCTGCTGCACATGCCCTGCAGCGAATTGCGGTCTGTCGCCAGCACCATCGCCAGGAGTTGGAGGTATGTATCCCCATCTCAGAGTGCTGGGACTGGGGCTGCACCCTGTCCCCCACACCTACCCATTTCAGCCCTGTAGCCCTTACAGTGCACTCCTGCCCACCCTCTCCACCCCCCAGAGCTGCCACCCCATGTCCCTCACTGCCCCACAGCCCTGCACCCCATTCACCTTCATACACTGCTTCACTCCCATTATGTCCTATACAACCCTGTGCCCTCCACATCCTCCTGCACCCTTCTGCATCCCCATCCATCCCACATACACCCCCCCACCTGCTCCTCTTTCATTGCTGCCTTTTACCTCTACCCTACTCTCATCCTTGTCCTCTCTCCCTCCCCATTCTCTCTCCTTTATTTACCTCCAGCCCACCCTCCTCCCTTCCCAGCTGGGTGTCTGTGTTGCCAAGTGTGTGCATGTGTGTAGGGAAGTGCATGGGTATATACATAGGCTGCAAATTTTATTCACATAACTCCTACTTTCATGCCTTTTGCTGGCTTGTCCATAAAAAAAATTGATATGAAATACATATTTTATCAAGTTTTTAAAAGAGAAGGGAATGCTAAAAGAAATGTATTTCTTAAAAAGTTAATGTTGTTGACTAGTAGTTGCAGAAGAGATAATATAGCATACTTTTTTCCCTACCTTTGTCTAGCTACATTATAAACTTTGTTGCAGACTTTTTATGTGTATCTCTAGCACCTATCACCCTGGAGCCCTGATCTTAGCTGGGGTCTCTAAACAATTGTAATAATAAATAATGTGGATGTACACACATGAATACATACTAGATCAGGGGTGGGCAAATTTTTTGGCCCGAGGGCCACATCGGCATTGCAAAATTATATGGAGGGCCGGGTAGGGAAGGCCCTGCCCCCCCCCCACTTCCTGCCCCCTTCAGAATCCCTGACCCATCCAACCCCCCTGACCTTGTCCCCTGACTGCCCCTTCTAGAGACCCCTAACCACCCCCTACCCAACTCCCCTGTCCCTTGACTGCCATGACACCTATATACTCCCCACTGTCTGACAGGCCCCCAGGACTCCCATGCCCCATCCAACCCCCCCTGCTCCCTTACCATCCCCTCCAGAGACCCCTGCCCCTAATCTCCACCCTGGAAACCTTCCCCCTATCCAACCCACTCTGCTCCCTGTCCTTTGACTGCCCCCACCCCTTATCCAACTCCTGGCCCCCTTACCAAGAGGCTCCTAGCAGCTGTTTGGTGTGGCTCCAGAGGAGGGAGGAGCATGCAGCTTTGCCCCCCAGAGCACTGTCCGCGCGGTGTGGCTCCGGGGACTGGGGCTGCGTGCTTCCCCCTCCCCTAGAGCTCTGCCTGTGCGGCGTGGCTCTGGGGGAGGAGTTGGGGCAGCCTCCCTGGCCAGGGGGCCGGACAAGACAGTGGCACAGGCCACATCCGGCCTGCAGGCCATAGTTTGCCCACCCTTGTGCTAGATGTATACATGTGTGTATCTGCATGTAGGTAAGGGAGTCGGTTTCTACAGATTTCTTTATATAGGTATATGGACAGGTGTGCATTTCTGTGGTTTTGTTCTATGGATTTGTACTTGGGCTTCAGGAGTTGGCCTTTAATAGACCCACTGCAGTTGTGATAATGGGTGGTCCTAATTCCACACACACAACTACACTAACTTTAGTGAACAGAAAACATAGAGCTGATTACAAAAATGGGAAAAAGGGAGGGAAAGAATCATGAAAACCTTTATGAAATTTCATTTTTTTAAAATCACCCTTTTGACCTGAAATTAGCATCATATCGCTCTCAAAGCAATAAATATGCCTGTTTGGGCTTTAGAGTGAAAATGAGCAGATGAGGGAGGGTGGGGTAGAGCAGGCAATGAGTGGGGAAGGAAATGGGGGTGTATCCTCAGGAAGGGGCAGGGGCAGGGCAAGGGTGTTCAGTAGCATTGCCAACTTTGCCTACCCCTCGCTTAGAAACTTTTTGGCCCGAGAGCCACATCTGGATGTGGAAATTGTATGGTGGGCCATGAATGCTCACAAAATTAGGTTTAGGGTGCAGGAGGGAGTGAGGGTTCTGGCTAGGTGTGCAGACGCGGGGGTGGGGCTGCAGGTGCAGGAGGGTGCTCCAGGCTGAAACCAAGGGGTTTAGAAGGCAGGAGAGGGATTAAGGCTGGGGCAGGGGATTGGGGTACAGGAGCGTCCTCCAGGCTGGGAGGTGGGGCAGAGGGGTTCAGGGTATGGGTGGGTGCCCTGTGATGGGGCAGGGTGTGTGGACTCCAGCTGGAGCTGAGGGCCTTGGGGTGCAGGAGTGGGCTCAGCGTTAGGGCTCAGCGTCACAAGTGGCAGCTCCTAGTCAGTGGCAAAGCCGGAGAGGGGCTAAGGTGCCTGTCCTGGCTCCACAGCCTGTATTGCACTCCAGCAGTGGTCAGCAGATCCGGCTCCTGGGTGGAGCAGAGGCATGGCAGGCACCTCTGCAGACAGCCTCTCTGCAGCTCCCAGTGGCTGCAGTTCTTGGCCAATGGGAGTAGGGAGTCAGTGCTCAGGGCAGGGGCAGCGTGCAGACCCCAGGGGTGTAGCATGGAGCCAGGACTGGTAGGAACTAGGCTGCCTTAGCTCTGCAGCACCACTGACCGGACATGCAATGGCCCAGCGAGCAGTGCGGACCCGAGCCACCCTGTCCCTTTTCAACGGTGTGTTGCGGTTGGAAACCAGACACCTGCTCCCCCTAGTGCTGGGTTTTCTGGAATTGCAAAGTTGGCAGCCCGAGCCCGTCCCCGCAGCCCGGTGAAAATGAGGGAGCAGGAGGATGGAGTGAGAAGGGGCGGGGCCGCGGGGCAGGGCAAGCGCCTTGGTTTTATCTGCAATCAGAACGTGCCAGGCCTCCCGTCAGCGCTGTGTCTCTCCCCGCCGCCGGCGGAGGCCTGGAACGGGGCCCTCTTTCCTTTTGCCAGGGAAAAGAATGCACGTGACTCCTTGGGTGGGGGAGGGGGGTGAACAGCCAGCACTCGCAAGGTTCCAGCCGCGCAGGCGCAGCTTAGCCTTTAACACAGGGAGGGAGGGGCGCGCGCGTTGGAGACGGAACCCAGGCCTTAAGGTGACTAAGCCACTGCCTGATCAAAGCCCCCTTCTCCTGCCCCCTTCCCGGCTGTCAAGGTCGTAATGCGAAAGCTGGGTGTCTGGCAGGAGGAACAGGCGCGGGATGGAGATTCCGCGGGGGGGGGGGGGAGCTCTACCTTGCGCGGCGCTACGCGGACAGCTATGGCGGAGAAGCCCTGCGTTTCCCATAGCAACCAACTAAACGGGAAGTGCCCCTGCGAGCCGGTAAACGGAGTCCTGCCGGCTCCCGGCGTCACCTCGGCGGGCCTCCTGTGGACAGGCCCCGCTCGACCGCGGGATGGGGGGGGTCACTGCACGGGGAGCAGCTTCTCCGCCCGGGGGGGTCGTTGCGCCCCCTCCTCCTGCCCCGCCCCCGCTGTCTGTTCCAGCTCGCCCGGCCCAGCTTCGGGGTGTGTGGCCGCTAGGGGGACCAGATGTCCCAATTTTATAGGGACAGTCCTGATTTTTGGGTCTTTTTCCTATATAGGCTCCTATTACCCCCCACACCTGACCGGATTTTTCGCACTTGCTGTCTGGTCACCTAGTGGAGGGAGTGAATGAAGAAGCCTGTGGGGCTGATGCTGTCCGAGGCGCGCTGGAGGCTGCCCTGCAGGGCTCTGGGCCGAGCCTGATCATGGCGCCCCGCTGTACCTGCCGGCTGAATGGGAGGAGAAACCACTTGAACCCTTCGGGCTGGGCAGGGGACTGGACCCAGGGGTGCCTACGGGACATTGGAGCGAGAGGAACCGTCAACTGTGTGCGGTCGGCCCGTGGGCAGGGAGGATACTCTGTGGGGGGCAGGGAAGGGGTCGGCTGACGAGTCATGCAGAAATATCCAGAGCACCTTGAGCCATGCCACACCAGAATATCACTTCGGAAAGAAGATGGGCCTTTCCGAAAAGTCGTTTGCCAGCGGAGGCTATCGATCATTATTCCGTGAAAAGGCTAAGGAATAGGGGAAATTAACATTCCACTTACTGATCTAATTATTTGTGTTATTGGTAACCAGATCAAAGGAAGACTAACGTGAGACATGGCTTGACTTTGCAAAAACGATGTATTTTTGCAACTAGTACAAACTGGGCTTTCCATAGTGTGCTTAGTAAGCTGTGCAATACAATTCAGATGTGTCCTACACAAGCACTGTGGTATCATGAGTGTAATAAAGGCAACTATTTTGACAATTGTTTTCACTCAACACAAATTGGAAACAAATGGAAAATCACATATATGAGTGGGAGGATTAAGCACTGGTGATGGAGGAGCACAGTTTATCACTGGTTCTAATAATTTTTACAAACAAGATTCTACAGTAGATTGGTTTCACACTGGAAATAAATGAAGAAAAGGTGGATATATAGACACTAGAGCTCAATTCAGTGTAATCACAATAAGTATATATGAAATGGTTAGTGCCTGCTTCATACTGAATATTAAAACCAAACCTTTAAAAATATATACACAATTTTGGATGCAAAGTTGGAAGGTCCAACTTGATAACCTCCAACACTGCATCTTTAACTCCCCTTTTAGTAGATGGTTTTAAGTGACTTCCATTTGGAATTGCCACAGCACCAAAGCACCATTTCTGGTTCCTGACTCTGGCACTCCTTGTACCACACACCAAAGTTTTATTTCCATAAAAATGATGAAGCCCAGCAACAATTTTGATTTAATTTTGCTTGCAGATTATTTCATCATTGAAAATTTCCTTGAATAAATGAATAGTAAACCACTCACCATGTCCCTCAATCAAATGCCAGTTCCTGGGCCACCACCTGCATCCAAACCAGAGGGCAGAAAAATGAAAGGTAGCTTATCTCTGGTACCTGTCAGCAATAGAAGTACAGGTAAATCTCAGGTGGGGACCGGATAATACTGTATTAACTGCATGTGGGGTGTTACTTAATAGCCATTCACAAATATCTCAGTCACCATAACTTTTGCAGAAAATTGACCTCCAAGCAATCCATAGTAAGAGGTTGATAAACAGGAGAATGCAGTTTGGGAGTACCTTCTTGTTTTTATACACTCTATTGACATGGTCATGTGGCTCTTAAATTTACATCTGTGGTTTGAATATAATTGGAACACTGAGTGGATACAAAATTTGTATCTGCATCCGATCCTCAGTCTGCAAAAATAATCTGCAGATTTAAAGTGAATATCTACTGATTTGCAGGGCTCTAAATATAATCCAACACCACCAAAGGAATGGTGAATTTAGGATACTCATCCTCTGAGTGTGTGCGTACTCTACTACTATATGTAAAATAACTCTGCAGATAGCCACAGTTTGATGCCTTTTGTGCTTCCTGTTTGTTGATGCTGAAATTCTCACAAAAATCCTATGGCTATGTACTGAACAAGTAGCTGTAGCACTGCCTGTAGAGGAGCCACAGCAGTGGGTTTACAATGGGCTCATGTTGGAGAACTACTTCTGTGGGGTTAGTTCATAATGATGGGATAAGGTGATCCTTTACTAACGATCTATTCAAAAATAGATGAGAATGGGACAAGCTCACTATATTGTTTTGAAAATCATGCATCCCTCCCCAGCAAAGTGTATCAGCATCTACTGAGTTTTTTTCTCCTGCTGTTTTCCAGAGCTTCCTCAGCTAAGAAACAAATCAAGTATGCTGGACCGTTCAGGGCCTCTTCCAACTTCCCTACAGTGTGATTTCATCCCAAGAGAGATCCTCCTAGCTCTGACTTCTGCTGCTAGTACTGCCTATAGCCCTGAATACTTAAGACCCCCCAAGACAGACAAAAGTGCGAAAGACTTCAAGGTGTGTACATTATCCTAGGTAGTGCCTTTTCCTCTTCAGGATCAGACCTGCCAACTATTGTCTCATTTAGATCTATAGTAGCACAGTATGCAGCTGTGCTACCAAATAGTTGCAGCATGTTTTTATTCCAGCAGCTAAAAGTTTAAGTGACTTTAGTGTAGCACATGGTTTTATTAGAACAGCATCTCTTTTCTGTGTTTCTCTTGGCTAGAAGTGACTTGTTTCAATGGATCTATAAACATGTTAAACTTGTATTACACTTTATATAGATTAAGCTATCTGAAACAGGGAATTTGTCATTTACTTACCATAGAGTGCCTAGCATACTTTCATGCTACTAAAATATTAGATAACTATTTTGTCTACATTAGTCCTGGCTTTTTCTGGTGACAGCTATAGGGAAACTGGTTAGGCTGCTGTTTTGATCTTTTCTACTCCTTGGAAACTTTATTATGATTTATTTTATTACTTATTTATATAGCACCATAGCATGCATAAAGCTTCACAACTGGTTACCGTGCCAGTCAAACACATCATTCCTGCCTCACAGACTAATGACATGAAAGGCTACTCTACAATAGTCGGTTGGCCAAGCCTTCTGGATGAATTATAAATGGGGAGACTGGGAGGTTATTAATTAGTTCACCAGTCCAACAAAAGAGTAGTGGACATGCAACAGCCCTTTTAACATGAGCTGAAATTCCTTAAGCACTTCAACCAAAACCACAGTTTTAGATAAAATATAAGATTTATTAACTATAAAATGATAGATGAAGTGATTATAAGTAGCAGGCATAGAGATCAAAGTTGGTTACATAGAAATTAAAAATAAATTCAGTCTACATTCTACAGACTAAGCAAAATTTGAATTAAGCAATTTCACACCGTAATAACGATAGACAGCTCAGTTCTCAATACACAGGCTGGATTCCCTTGCCAGCCTAAGACCAATCTCACCAGTTCAAAGTCTGTGTTTTTCAGGTGATCTTCCAGGTGTTGAGATAGGAGTGGAGAGAGGCCAAGTGATGATGTCACTGTCCCTTTTTTTATACTTTCTTCCAACTGCTAGAAAGAATTGCTGTGATGAGGGTTAAGCTGTCTTCATTGTTTGTGTCCTCCGTGTGGCAGTGGCGTTTCTGGGACAGTGGATTATTCTCGATGGCCCATCAAGACCTGTCTGGCTAATGATAGTTGTTCCTCTATCCCTATTGTGGCAAGACACCTTTGTCTCATCCACCTCAGCACTTCTCCCTTTGGCAAGATGGGACTGGGGTAACAACTCATGTGCTGCACTGGGGTAGTCTTCATCTTCCCCCTTCTGTATTCCTTCAGACATATTTTCTGGGTAGGATCATCCCTTAGATCGGGGTGGGCAGTCTTTTTGGCCTGAGTCACATCAGGGTTCAAAATTGTATGGAGGGCTGGGTAGGGAAGGCAATGCCTTCCCAAACAGCCTGGACCCACCCACTATCTGACCCTCACCCACTTCCCACCCCCTGACTGCCCCCCTCAGAACTCCTGACTCATCCAATGCCCCCCCAGCTCCTTGTCCCCTGACTGCCCCCTCCAGAGCCCCCCACCCTAACTGCCCCTCCCAGGACCCCACCCCCATCTGAGCCCCCCTCCTTGTCCCCTGACTACCCCATCCTGAGACCTCCCCACCCTAACCACCCCCCTGAGACCCCACCCCATCTAAGTTCCCTGCTCCTTGTCCCTGACTACCCCCTCCAGAGACCCCCCCAGCCCCCAATCACTCTCCAGGATCCTACCCCATCCAGCCTCCCTGTACCCTAATTTCCCAGACCCCTAGCCACACCTCTACTCCCTGACAGACCCCCTGGAACTCCCATGTACCATCCAACCCCCACCCCTTCACCATCCCTTGAGACCCTCTACTCCTTATCGAACTCCATGCCCCAGCCCCCTTACCGTGCTGCTAGACACACTGCCACGCTGATCCACCAGAATACACAGCCTCACCCTTCAAAACACTGCTTGTGCAGCATGCTGAGGCTGCAGGAGATGGAGTACAGCAGGGGAGGGACCAGAAAAGCCTCCCCAGTCAGGAGCTCAGGTGGGCTGGTTACAAGGAGCCCACCCCATAGCTTATCCACTTCTGCCTTAGATCTACAACAAACAGAAGGTACTATTTCACTAGACACCAATACAAAGGGAGATACCTTCCCCTGCCTCCTCAATGGGGTGGGGTATCATCCTGTGGCTTACCCTGGCCTGGGGAGTCAGTCCTTCCTCTAGTAGGTGCTTAGGCTTGTCTATTGCCCCTATGGGAAGGGGCACAGCCTCTCTTCCTAGAGATGCTCATTTTGCTGGTGGGGGAGGGGTAAGGGATATGGGAGGGGCTTTAAAAAGTTCTCAGGAAGCCCTTAGTTGGATTCAGGTGTTCCTAATTAACCTGGGGTAACCCCTTTTCAGCTGTTCCTAATTGACACATAGTAACCACTTTGCAGCTGATTCTAATTGACCTGAGGTAACCCCCTCTCAGCTGATAGGGAAGAGGACCTTTAACATTCTAGAGCTTACACCCACCCACTTCTCTGGAAGTTCAATAGGATAGCACTGGCGTGTGGGCGTAGAGCTACTGCTGCTGGGTCCAGAGCACCCTCAGTCTTGCCTGGGCCAACCCCACCTTGCTAGCTAGTGATCATCCTGGTTGCTACTGCCACTCCTTGGGAGCCCTGTGGACCTGCTTCCCCTACCTCTGTTTCTGTTACCACCTGTGGGTTCTTTCCTGCTTACCTGGCTGCCTAACCTCAGCCTTGCACTGGCCACCTCTTCCTCTGCTGCTTTGGCTGGTGGATCTTCCCACCCTCTCCTTTACCTACCAGTCTCCCTGCAGCGGTTTGCCCTTTCCCCTTGCTGCCTGTATTTGGCCTGCCTGCCCCAGGAGTTTTTTTGCTTATTTGCATGCCCCATCCCAGTCCCTAGGAGTCTGTTGATCTGTAAGCCCAGCCCTAGCCCCTGCAGTTAATTCCTGTGGTATTCCGGCCTTGTCCCCAATCTGCCTCTACCCGATTCCCTTCTGCCCTTGCCTTCCACTACCCCCCTTGTCCAGTACCTTCATCCTCTGTGCCCATATTCCCTCCTCACATGCCTCTGCCCCTTTCTCCTTCATGTTGTATAGTGCACCACTCTCTGATATTGTAGTCCTTCCCCTCCCCAGTGCAGCTGAAGGAGCCGGTATTCCCATCTTATGGCATTGATTGCGTTCCTCCCCCACCTTGATTGGCGTCTCTTACTGCCACTTTTTTGGCACCCTCCCCCTCTGCTTGCAGCCTAGTGAAGATGTGTGGTTTGGCCTCTTGTCCACAATCCCACCAAGTATGGCAGGGGGAAACAGTGAGTGGGGACCCTGGGTTGACCCTGCTGTTCCCCCTTCACTTGCCACCCCCCGCATCCATCCCTGGAGCTACTGCTGCTGCAAAACCACCTATCATCACCCCTGCTGGGGCACCGACAGTGGCGGGCACAGGTATGGACCCCATTGTTGCCAGACCTTCTGTCTTCTCCAATTCTGGGGGAGCTCTTCCCGCTGGTAGAAAGGGCTGGAGGAAAAAAGGGCAAAAGCCCCACCTGGAAAGCAAACCCCCCCATGGTAGGGGCTGTCCCCTCTGCTGCGGCCCACCATTGACTGCGCCCACCCCCTTCCCTTGTCATCCCTTCCATCAGCTCTGGGAGCATCCCCCTCTTGATCCCCAGAGTGTATGCCCAGGTGGCCACGGCCCCTCCACCCGCTACCTCGTCATCTAACCTGCCCACTGCCTCTGTTTCCATCCCTGGTGGCCAGGGCCCCTTTCCCACCCTAACCAGAAAGCCAGGCCTTTGCTGCTCCTGTTGCCCACCCTTGCCCCACGCAGAGACAAGTGTTGGCAAGGGTGATGGGGCCCAAGGCCGTGGTGCAGCCTGTAAGATGTACGAGAAGGTAGTCTTCTTCCTGGCATCGAAGGCCACTGCCCAGGAGATGGTGGAGAAGGGCCTGGTGGTGGGGAGTGTGTATGTCCCCCTCAAGCCCTTGGAGGACCTGAGCAAATGGGTGGTTTTCACTTCTGTCCCACCCTTTCTTCCCAATGCTGTCCTTTAGCCTTTCCTTTCCACCCTGGGAAAGCCCCTGGTGGTGATTAGCCCTCTCCTGCTAGGTTGTAACGACACCGCCCTCCCATTCTTCTGGCAGGTGCAGATTCAGCTGCTGTTGGCGGTGCTTGATGGGGAAGCGTTTGGGAGTCCTTCTTGGTGCCCCACCAAGGGGCCCGTTACTGGGTGTACTACTCTTCGGGGCAGGCCAGTGTTACTTCTGCCGGGGGATGGGGCGTGTCTAGAGGGACTGCTCCCTGGCCTGGCAGGAGGGATTGCTGGGATCCACAAGCCCTGGGAGGGTGCCAGCCTTGTCATCACTGGTGACCCTCATTGCCCAGCTCCTGTGGGGCCCCTCCTCCCCAACCTGCCATCACCTCCACTCGGGTAGCCACTGGTGTGCCCAGACGAGTGGGCGGGCCCCACTTCTATCATGTGTGGTTCAACAGGGCCTGTGGAGGAGAGGGTAGCCAGGGCTACTACTGGGCATGGGAGAGGGCTTGCCCCAGGGGAAGCTTTCTCTTCTCCATGTCCCCCCGACCAATGCCTCCCTGACCCTGTATACCATTGTCCTTGCCCCCTGGGCCTGCCACTGCTGGCCAGCCCGCTGCCAACACCTTAGAGGGCTGGGTTCTCGTCCAGGGGAAGTGGGGCAAGCGAAAGGCACAAGCTCAGAACCTCCAACTTAATGTGGAGGGGGAGGAGGCTCCCCATAGGACCAGGAGAGTAGCCTCTGATGCCAAGCCTTCTGACACGCCTCCTGATAGTGTCCAACACCTAAATTCGGCTAGGGAAGTCATGGCAGCAGTGAGGAGCAGAACCTCCTTGTGGGAGCCCCAGATGGAGCCCTCCCCACCCCCTTGTCATCTGCGCCCCCTGTCGGCACCGAGGCAAGTGTTGCCTTGGTTGCTGATGGGGAGGACCCAAGGGTAGCAGATGGAGACTTCCGCTCCATTTTTGAGGAGATCAAGGCCCTGTGTCTGACCTCAGTCACTGCCAGGGGGGACAACCCCCAGCCAGTGGGCCTCGATCTGGGTGGCAGTTCCATTATGCTGCCCCTTTTCTCCCCTTCCTCTGACTGAGGATCCTCGAGCACCCAGAGCTCCTCCTGGCATGCTCTGCAGAGGGATGGAAGGGTCCTGTGGAGGACAGGGCAGCAGGGCTACTACTGGGAATGGATTTAGTCCCAGACCACTCCATCTTTGAAAACCTGTACAGACGCTCCCCAGGTTACAGAAGACCCAACTTACAGAAATCCGCACTTACAGAAAAAGCTCCATTAGCTAAAAATACACGTGTGTGGGGGTTGGTTTTTTTTGGCATAATGGTTGGAGATATGTCTCCGACTTACCTTGCGTAAGTCGAATTTTGCGTATTCCGGAACTGAACTCTTGTGTAAGTTGGAGAGCGTCTGTATTTGGTCCGGGACCTCTTGGAGCTCGGGAGTAGGGATTGTCTTTGGGCTCCCGTTTGTGGGTTTTCTCCAGGTGCTGTATGCCTCTGCGGAGTGTTTGGTCAGGCTCAACTGGACTCTGACCAAACTGGTCAGCTTCGGGCGAGGGAAGTGTCAGGGGTGTCTGCAGTTGGGCCAACTGTATTCTCTGGCGATCAAGCCTTTCCTCTGTCTCCTCCACTGGAGGTTGACAGGATTGGTGCTCCAAGAGCTGGAGTTGTGGCGGGTCCCATTGCCGTACACCAATGACATGCTCCTTGTGATCCAGGACCCAGGCAACCTGGTGTGGATGGAGGCTTGCCAGGCGATCTACTTGGCAGCCTCCTTCACCTGGGTCAAGAGCTCTGGCCTGGTGGTCAGGGATGGTTGGCAGACGAGCTCCCTCCCATCCGCGCTTCAAGCCATTCGGTGGAGCGTGGATCCACTGCTCTATCTCGGCAATTATCTTTCCACCATATGTCCTTCTCCACTGGCAGGATTTAGAGGGCAGGGTGGATGAGCGGCGGCAGAAATGGACTGGACTGCTCCACTGCCTCTCCCTGTGATGGAGAGCATGGTGCTTAATCAGCTGGTCCTATCCATGCTCTGTCACTGGCTCAACACCCTGATCTTGGCCCCAGGTTTCCTGGCCTACATCCAGAAGATAGTTCTAGAGTTCTTTTTGCCAGGACTACATAGGGTCTCTGCAGAGGTCTTCAGTTTTCCCCTGGAGGAGGAGGGAGGATAGAGCCTGATCTACCTTCACACTCAAATCCATGTCTTCTGCCTCCAGACCCTGCAGAGACTTCTTTATGGTGTGTATAGTCCTGTGTGGAGCACTCTGGCGCACACCTTCCTGCGCTGCTTCCCAGGGCGTTAATATGACCAGCTGCTATGCTATGTAGTCTGCAGTCAACCGGGAAGTAAGGCGGGGAGAAATGGGAACAGGGACACAGGCAAGGTTCTGTGGCATCAGAGCTGGGAAGGGGGACACCGAGGAAGGAAATTGGAATCATTACTTGCTGGAAGTTCACCCCCAATAAACATCGAATTGTTTGCACCTTCAGACTTTGGGTATTGTCGCTCTCTGTTCATACGAGATGGACCAGGGAAGTGAGGCTCTAACAGCGCAGGGGAAGCAAATGGGGCTGCAGGATGGGGCTGCTGGGGTCAGCAGAGGGCTCTGTCCAACTGGGAGGCAGGTCGCAGCCTTCCACTCCCTGTGGCCTGTTGCTGCAGTGCTCAGGTGGTCTCAGCTGCTGGGACCAGACTTCCTGCCTGTCTGGCTTCTCCACTGTGCAACTGTAGCAATTATCAACCAGAGGTTAGCCTCTGTGGAGGTGCTCAGTGCTTGAATACTGAATTTTTCAGAGAAATTCAGTACAAAGTAAAAATGGAGGGCCCCATATGTGATCTGTGTACAATTATTAGTGACCATTTTGCTGTTTGCTTTCTACTGTGTAAATAGTCCTAGTAATATCTCCCTGTTTCTCTTTCTCTCTCTCTGAATGTCAATGGTAGTCTCTTCAGCCATCTGAGCATAGGCGACTCAGTTCTTTCTGTAACCCCTGGAATGATGGGTAGTCTTTATTTTTCATGACCTTAGGGTTTTCACTGAGAAGTGATATTTGTGCTTACTCTTCAGGGAAGTATGCGTGCCCCAGATGGGCTCTGGCATCATCCCATTCGCAGGAACAAGTTCAAATACCTCATAGACCATCCCGTCTGTCTGACGGGAGCTGGAAGGTAAGCGAACAGAGGGTAAGGGAGATTGTGAAAGTGGACAAAGATGAGTGCTGGGAACATCCCTACTCTTCATGTCTAATGGCTGTGATAACAAACACTCAGGTATTGGCTGGGAAGTAAACAAGTGGAAGAGCTGCCCAACAATCTGGAGAGATTTTTCAGGGCAAGGTGTTTTCCTTTGAGGTCATGTGGTTTCCTTTGGGAATTACTATTTTCCAGTGGTGTCAAGTCTCACACATTTATATATAATCCAGGATTGCTGTAAGGAAGCCCTGCCTGTCTTTAAAAGATTCGGAAGAGGTTGCAGCTTTCCTATAGCCTTATGGCAGCTCCTTGTAATTTAACATTGCATTAGTCATGCCAGGGAAGTGATAATGTTCCAATCATATGCTGTCCGTACCACAAATTAGACGCCCACATATTTTGGCACATCAGTGGTTTCAAGCCTGAAAAGCAACCCCTGACCAGTGTTGTTGCAGACAGTAGTTCTTGGCAGATTCACCTTCAATGAAATGATTAAGATGGCTAAAAATATCACTGTGTCACCCTTCATTAGCCAAGTGTGAAAAGATTCCAGGTATTACCTTCATGAGGATGCACAGAATAATCCTCCCTTAGAGTGTGACTAGCATTAGGAGAGAAGTGGAGTGCCTGGTGATGAGCTCAATGAACAAGCACTTTCCTCTATTTCCTCAGGGATGTCTCATTTCTATATGACATAGATGGAAAAGAAGATGAAAGAAAGATGTCTCCAGCAAGCCCTTTAGCCAAACCACACCATGATGGTTCATCCATGACTAGTGTTGTGAGTGCTAAAGTTTGATAAATCTTTCTGATTTCATTTGAGCCCTTGAACATGGTGATCAAGAGGTTTCTTCACCAGCCTGAAACCCTGCTGATTCTTCTTTACCTTTCCCAGTATTAATGTATGTTTGAGAGCAAGATATTCATAATAGTCACTGTGGGAATGGTGGAAGTGTAGTTCAGTTACTCCCTTTCAGCCTGTCTCAGCTGGAGTGCCTGCAGAGAGTGGTGCAAGAGCACTGGTTGTATGGGATTTCAATTCAAACTCTGTCAGGTCTAGCTGTTTCCAGTCATAATTATTTTAAGCAATAATATAGCCATGTTAACTGTAAGCGGGGGCGGGGAGGCAAAGCATCACTTGCAGGCATCACTGTACAGAATACTGTACTTCCATTTTGAACCCTTCCATTTTGGTGTGACTATAAAGATTTTAAATTTGAACCAGCTTTCGGTGTAGATTAGGGGAGGATTTTCATTTGCACTCAGCATTGCTCTAATTCTGTGAGAGTTTGGCTGATGTTGATCTGTGTTGGATTTAGGCTGGTTTTCCACCCAGCAGTCTTTTAATCTATTACTCTTTGATCTACTAACTCTCTGCTTTTCTTTGGCTATACAATTTGTTCAACAGCAGAAAACATCCCATCTCACAGTCAGAATTCATACATGTTTATTTGATGTCATTAATTTACATTTATTTAAGATTTGGGAAGTGCACCAATCATCCAAGTTCTAAATACATACATGGAGAAATGGGAAATCAGTACAAAAACCTGTTCCAGTGTCTTCGGCGGCACGCTTGCGACAGCTCTGCCGTTCTTCTGTCTTCAGCGACACGCCTGCGACAGCTCCACCACTCTACTCTGGTGGAGCTGCTGCAGGTGTTTTTGGCGGCACGCCTGCGGCAGCTTCGCTGAATAAGAGTGATGGAGCTGCTTGGGGCGGCAAAAAAGGTAGAGTCAGCCCTGTCACCCTTCTTTACCTGATGAGGCATGGGCATTGTACCGCAAGTATCACCTATTAGACTGGTATCTACACTACCTTTCCTCCTTATGTCCATTCTCTTACCCATGGCTATATCCTTTCTTACTTCGTTTTCTTCCCTCTCAATGTTAAAATCTGGTGTGGAGATTACATGGACTTCTCCCAACCATCTCCCCCAAAATCCTGGTTTAAAGCTCTCTTAATCAGTTGTGCCAGCCTCCATCCTAGAAGTCTCTTTCCCTTCCTACTCAGGTGAAATCCACCCCAAGAGAACAGTCCTCTGTCCATGAATGCCTCTCAGTGGCCATACATCCCAAAGCCCTCCTTGTAGCACCACTGCCTGAGCCATCTATGGATCATCATAATCTTGTCACACCTTTGTTGCCCTTCTCTAGGGACAGGCAGAATCCCACTAACGACCACCTGAGCTTCGATTTCCTTAAGCGTCTTCCACAGCCTGGCATAGTCTCCCTTGTTATGTTCCAGCAAAAATCTAGCTGTATCATTTGCTCCCACATGAAGGACAATCAGTGGATTCTTTCCTGCTCCCGTTAAAATCCTCTTCAGCCTCAGGTCCGAATCCCATATCTTAGCACCTGGCAGACAGCACCCCCTTCTGTTCTCTGGATCAGCTCTGGTTACAGGCCTGTCTGTCCTTCTCAGTAAGGAGTTCCCAATCACGTAGACCTGCCTTTTCCTAGTGATGGTGTGATTCTCCAGTCTATCACCTGTTTCCTCTGGCTATAAGTCCTCTAGGTTCCTATTCTCCCTTGCAATCCTCTGCAACCCATCCTGTATCCTCCTGGGGCTCATATTTGGTGTTATCTCCATTGACTCTTCCCCTTTTCCTATAGGACTAGCTGCTCTTCTATTCTTCCTTGGCCTCCCACCTTCAGTGACTACCTGCTGTACTGCTTCTTCATTTTCCAACTCTGCAAACCTGTTCCTGAGCTCTATTTCTCCTTCACTAGCCTGTCTTTTTGTCTGCCTGGTTCTCTTAGTCACGTGCTTCCACTGTCCATTTTTGTCACCCAGCAGTTTCTCCTCAGAGTTCTTTGGTCCTGCTTCCATCTGCAAGTCTGATCTTTTCCCTTCAGCCTCCTCCTGTCTTTGGTCCATCATCTTCTTGAGCCCCTCCTAAACTCAACCAGAGTTTCCACCTGCATCTCCAATCCTCGGATCTTTTCTTCCATCAGCTCTATCAGGCAGCACTTCATGCAGACAAAACTCTTTTCAGGTACCCCTCCAGGATCATGTACATACCACAGCTTCCACATCCAGTCATCTTCATTGTGTCCTCCACTGCTTGGGTCACTACTGCTGCTGCCTCTATATCTGTCATAGCCTTCCCACCTCAGTCCACAAACCAAACCAAAACACCACCACCCACAGCAAAACAAACCTGCAACGAGGACCACAACACTGCCAGAACACCACACACTTTTGTCACCAGCCTGCCTTCCTTGGCTTGGGTCTCCTAGTCTTACCCCCAAACTCCTCTTGCAAATTCCCTCTCAGACGCCCCTGTTTACAGCTCTATTTGCTGGCTCCTCTGCCACTGCGGCTGTCTGTGCTCTGATGTCTCTATTCTGTCCTTCACAGACAAGTGTAGCAGGTAGCCTGGTCCCTGAAGAATTTCACATTGTGAAGAACAAAGGAGTCCTGGGCTTGGAGTATTACGATGAGTGAGTGCTTGTATGGTTTACAGAGAATTCTCATTGAAGTTTAATGGCCTGCCTTGCACTAAAGAGTGGGGCAAGGTAACAAGGCCAAGAACACTGGCCAAATATATGCAACCTAGTCAAGGAGTGAAGAGTATATAAAGTCTGGTTTAGCTGTTGTGTTAAGAGCGTATCTAGAAAAAGGGCCTCAGAAGAGATGTCAGGCAACACCTGTCCCCGCAGAGCTGTCTGAGCAATGCTCTTGCATCCATTGCCGTGTGATTGCTAAAGAGGGCCAAAACTCTCTCTCTTGTCATTCCTCTGACTGTCTCTCAAGAGCTGGGCTGTCAAATGTATTTCTGGTTGGGTCAGATTGTGGCAGTAGAAATCTGATGAAATCACAGAATTACAGAAATATAGGTCTGGAAGGGTCCTCAAGAGGTTATCTAGTCCAGTCGTTGGAGGGCAATGCTGAGAGACTCCTTAAAGTTGCTGTTGGCTTTTATATGAGTTTAATTGGAGTGTGTCTGTCTTTTCACACTTTATCTACCTTTTAGAATTTCATTCTGCAATAAAGCTAGACAGGTTCTCTCTTCCCACATAGTGGATCTTTAGGCCCCCCCCCCCTTGAAATCCTGAAGCTCCCCCTCAGGTTTTCAACCTATTAGTCCTCTTGGCTGTGAGGCTTGAATTGAGTTCACCAAACCTTGACTATAGAAGTCTAGAGAGAGGCCTTTTAAATCCTCAACACCATGCCTTAAATTTGTTGGAGTCTCATTCTCTTCCTTCTTTCTCCATCAGGGAATAAAAGACTGAGCTTAGGAATGAAATCCCAGACTTCCAAGTGGCAGTCTATATAATGTTGTTAATATAAATAATATTAATAATGATATTAGTATTGTGTGTTATACTTTTTTATTTATTGGTATTATAGTAGCACTAGGAGCCCCAGACATGCACCAGAAGTCCATTGCGTTCTGTGCTGTACAAACACAGAACAAAAGGGCAGTCTCTTCCTCAAAGAGCTAATATGCTATACAGCACCTCTGAGGCAATCCTGAATTCTACAGCTAAGCCAGAATACTGTCTGAGGCAGGTTTTAAAATATGTGTTTGTTTTACAGTAAATACACAACTCTACTTGAAGATAGTGAAAATAGACTGCGGCTGTTCCCATCTATGTGAGTACTGCCCTGCACTACGTTGCTATTAGAAATTAAATCCATACAGTCACTTTTTCTATGTAATACCTTGTAACATTTTGTATAAACTAATGGTGCTTCCTTTCTACCCTGGATTTTTAGGAAACCATCTGGGAGATTAGAAGTCATCCAGCTGATGAAGGTGATGGACACCATGCTGGAGAAGGCTGGAGTAGATGATGAGCAAATTGGGATAACAGGACCTTCACAGGTAATGTCTTGTCAAAATGCTGTGAAATAACATCTCAACCACACTAGAGTTTATCCCCTGTAATATTTAAGGCGTCTCCTAGTTGTTTAATTCTAATGCTATACGCTACTGTGGGTCTTCCTTCTCATCCTGGTACTTCTAATAGAGACTGTTCCTTGTTGAGGATACTCTTGGGATTGGTCTGATTTATGAAGATTGACAGGTTGGCACCAAAGCATTAGCTGTTGGACTTTTCTGGTGCAAATGTGCCAACAGGGGACATGTTTTTAATGGCTAGTGTGAAAGAATTAAAGCAGCAGATTCCTGATCTCCTGATTGTGACTACAAAAGGAGACCCAACAGCTACTGATGCAAATTGACTGAGAGGTGTTAAATGCTGGGCCTTCAGAAACCTGTCCAGGCTCAAAACAGGATGTCAGAGAATTTTCCTATCTTAGGGCTATCTTCAGGTATTCCATGCACAAAAAAGGGGCAGATTTGGACATACAGGATGAAATATTAAAAAGCACTCAGTATCTGCCTAATCTGTTGCCATTGAAGTTAACACAAGGCTCCCGTCAACTTTGATGGGAGCAGAGTTAGGCCAATGCTGAGCATTTTTGAAAATTGTGCCACTGAATTTATGCACAATGACTCTTTCTCCAGTACGCTGTACATTACCATTTTCTTCTGAAAAAAAATCTATCACAAGGGTTTTGTTTTTTAAAGCCACATTTTGTCCAGGATTCCTTTATCCCAAAGTCATCACTGTCAAAGGGTAAATTCTTCGACAAAGCCTGCAAAATCCTGGTTTTGTTTTTTGCCAGCTGCACAATGTATTGGAAGTGCTGAAGACTGAGCAGAACATTTACAACATAGTGTTCCATGAGTTGATTCGACAGGTCAGTGTGGATTGTGCAGAGAGAGGAGAACTGCTTTCTAAGCTTAGGTGAGGATTCACAGAGTTCCCTTTCAGATTATGGCTGTGTTCTGATTAGCTTGGTATTTCATAAAACCATGTTGCTTTCAGGAATGTTAAGAATAATTAACTGTCACTCTCCTCAGCATCACTGCCCTGTTCTCTATAAGTGATGTCTAGAGAGAGAAGCTGTGAGTAGAATAGCTGAGAGCTCCTTTGTGACCAACGTTCTTATACCATTCTTTCAGAGATCCTGTATTTGGCACAACTGAATAATCCTAGAGCATTAAAATCCTGGCTTCAAATGCTCAGAAGATTATATTATAGAAATTTCCATACTCAGTGAAAAGAGGATCCTTGTATTAGATACTGGATTAGCAGATGTGGATTCTCAGAAAGGTATGACAATTTTCCCAGTTTACTCTGTCCCTTGCTATTACAGGCAGAGGTATGTGAAACTGCTGGATCGGATCCCCCAACAGATGAGAAACCTTTACAAAGAAATGATGGCACAACGAGTAATGGACCGGCACATTACAGAAGAATTATACAATTTTAAGGAATCTATTGGACAGCTGACCAGGTCTGAATAATGATTGATCTTCAGAAATCTACCTTCTGTGCAGTAGATTTGTTGGGTATTCTGCTCTTCCATGATTTCTGCTCCCATGTTTTATGCTGTGGATCAGAGCAATATTGACCATCTCACAGCCGTCTTACTTCTTAGATAAAGCTTTCCCCCCACATTCTTAGTACCAGTCCTGTAGAACTGTAGCATAGAATGGCAGAAAAATCTCTTCCCTTTCTTCATATCAGGGTGGATAACAATCAATGATTATTTAAAAAATAAAAACCTCACATTTGTTTTAAATTTAAATTTTGAACTTTCATTAAATTGAATTAAAAAATAAACCTATTTAAAAATAAATTTGACATGATAGCCTATGTTAAGACCTAAGTGAATTATAATCTATTGAAATAATTTAAATTAAATACAAAAAATAATATTAAGTAGTGAATATTTGCTGCCAAGTTTTAAAGAAAGCCAAACCATTGAACTGATGGCAGTCAGTTGCTAGGCATCTAGAACCAAAGTATGAAGTGTTAAATCAGCTTTTGACAGCAGTAGCTTTTTTTGCTTGTGCAGAGAGAATATTTTCTTCATTTCAGTTTATTCAGGTAGTTCAGTTCAATGACTAGTTCATTCCCAAGTGTTTTTTTTAACTTTGAGCTGAAAAATCAGGAAAGCTTGTTTTCCTCTTCCAAGCTCAGAATAAAAACTAGGTGCGAGAGGATGAGATTTACTAGTTCTAAAATGTTGAAGGACCTGGTGACCAGAAACAGTTAGGTCAATTCATTAAATACAAATAATACCTTCTTTATTTAATACATTGGTTAATTTTAAATGTAAAACTTATTTTGATAAACTTTTTGATAATTTATTGGCATATTCAACATATTTAATATAGTTTTAATAAATAAAATGCTGTTTTGGGACATTTTTAATTGAATTTTAATTTCCATCCAAACAGAGCTTGAAACAAATCAAAAGTAAATAATTAATCATCGTCTAGTAAATACTAAATGTGTCATTCATCATTTTCTAACTTAAAAAATGGAAAGCTAAGAATCAGAATAAATATACGGTAAGCTATGCTATTGCTTAAATAAATGTGTATAGGTATGGTGTGTCTGTCTTGTTTGCCAAAAGAAACACCAAGCTTAGTGTAAGGATTATAGTTAGTTGCAAATCAATGTTTTATGGTACCAATCAATGGGAATCAACCTTTCTTTAGGAAAATAACTAAAAGGTATTAATGCAAAACATGATTAAAATTGATTATTTAAATCAAGATTTTCTGCTTGCTAATTTCAATCATGATTAAAATCAATGATTTAAATAGCTTTGATTTAAATCCATCCACCCTGTGTGAAATGTTATGCAAGGCTGTCTGCAAAGGGAGAACTTTAAGCAAAATGTATGCACAAGAAGACCATAGAGTTGTGTGCGAATTGGAAGGACATAAATATCCCTTAAGATGAGATGATTGGCTGTTTGAGAAAGAGAAGCGCACAAGACAGCTAAGGGCACTCTAGATTGAGATTGGTAGGTTGACTCTGAATTGTTCTGATTGCACCAGGCTGTGAAATTACTGTTCTATGCTATTTCAGTGAGCTATATGAGGTCCGAGAACATGACGTCAGGGTGACAAGAGAAGCAGAACGGGCCCATGAGGAGCTGGCTGATGCAGTGCGGGATGCTGAGTTGAATGCAAAGTGAGTTCCTTCAGCCCAGGGAAGGTTGCATTATGAATAGAACAGTCACCCTTAGCCCAGCACAAACTTGTCTCCAGACTTGTTGGGAACTCACAATGGGAATATTAAGTCAATATTTGGGGTTCAGGGAAAGGAGTAGGGTGACCAGATAGTAAGTGTAAAAAATCAAGACTGGGGTGGGGGTAATAGGTGGCTATATAAGAAAAATCTCCCAAAATCGGGACTGTCCCTATAAAATCAGGACATCTGGTCACCCTAGAAAGGAGCTGTGGATTGACAGGCCTGTGGAGTGTGGTAGTTGAGGAAAGAGATCTGGTTGAAGCAGGTATCTGAGAAATGTTTGGGAGCTGTGGGAAAAATAAAAAACTAGGTTAGGAGGAGGGGGATGTGGATTCCAGTAGTGTACCTTTGTCATCTTCTATTCAGTGTAGTTGTAGCCCTATCAGTCACAGGATATTAGAGAAACAAGGTTGATGAGGTAATATCTTTTATTGGACAAACTTCTCTTAGTGAGCTAGACCAGCTTTGGAGCCACACAGAGCTCTTCTTCAGGTCTGGGAAAGGTACTCTGATTAAAATGTAATAAATGAAGTAACTTTATACCAAACATTCTGTTCCACCTTCCATTTAGCTTGTCTCTCTCACCAAGAGAAATTGGTCCAATAAAAGATATTACCTCTCTCACACCTTGTCTCTTTGTCTTCTTCTCTCAGTCTTGTGGAAGAATATCGTGAGTTGTATGAGTTACAAAGAGCGAGGCTTGAGACCCAGCTGCTCCAGTTAACCGAAGAGAGAGAAATCTGGAGCTCAGCTACATATGATCTGGCAATGAAGGTAGGTTCGGACAGCATCATGGAGGATACTGCCTTACTGCAGGATATAAACCATTGTAGCCAAAACTCCTGCTCCAAAGCAGGTTTTGTTTAACTGAAATCTTGTGCTCCCAGATCTGCCAAGACTGCTTTTCCCAGGGGACTACTGCTTTTTGGCCCTTTTGACTGTGGAAACTGACAGATATATATATTCCTTTTTCTGGTGCTGATCTTCAGGCTCAGTGCAAGAGGATTTCATATGAAATTGAAGAGTGGCTTGTATATTTTCAGAAATAGTGTCACTAAAATGGTTCCTTGACTTTTATCAGAGTTCAGATTATCCAACCCAGATTCCTTAGTCTCTTTCTGTAATTCCAAGACTATATTTTATTTTATTTTATTATTGTGTCCACATTTGTGATCTCTCATTTTATCCCATTCAAGTTTAACATTTGCTGTGAGAACTTCTTGGAGTTGCTTGGGAGTTTTTGAGGGAGTCCCTTAGGATGAGGCAGCAATAATTCTGCAGAAACAGAGTAGGAACCTTGTTTTTTGTGGGGGAGAGGAGCTCTCTGAGTGTCCGATGGACAGCATTACTAATCCTTCAAAGCACATCTGTTCAGAGTTATTGGAAATGGCTTAATATTTTTACATTTCCTTTTGATATTTTTCCTTTTAAGAGATTATTAATGTCCAGATTTTTCCACTCTTATTAATCCTAAGTAGTACTGTAGCAGAGTCATGACTCACCGGTGCAGCGCCTCCTGCTGGTTGTCTGGGAATTAGCTCTTTTCCAGCCTTGGAGTGCCCTCTACTGGCCGGTGTCTCACCTGCCTCAGGGCCCCGTGTCCCTCCTGGACTGCCCCCAGCAGTCCTCACACTCTGGGTATCCCCTCCCAGGGGACCGCTCTTTCCCTATGCCCACCTTGCCTCAGTGGCTACTGCCAGTCATCATCTGCTCAAGTAAGAGGGGACTAAACTGCAGTCTGTAATGGCTACTCATCATCAGCAAGGGTGTTGGACCTCTGCCTATCCCCAGGTTGCACCTCTTAAGCCCTACTACTTGCCTTTGGCCTTTAAGAAGGCCTGCAGTCTGGGGTATTGCTAGGCTGGAGCTCCCCTGCTCCTCTTGCCTGTCCCCAGCCCTGCTTTGCTTCAGGTACCCTTTTCTCCCAGGCAGCTAGATCCTTCTCCCTCGAAGGCTGGAGAGAGACTGTCACCCAGCTCCTCCCTTCAGCCTTCTTATACTCCCAGGCTGGCCCTGATTGGCTCCCCAGAGCAGCCCTTTCCCAGAGCTGTTTTTAACGCCTTCCACATAGGAATGGGGTGACCACCCTGCTACAAATACCTTACTTCATCTCTTGAGGACTATTTTTACCAAGAAAAATACAATATTGGAAATATGATATGGACATTTTTATTGATATATGTGCTACCTATCATAAATGCCACATGTGGTTTATGTTACAGTTTAACTTTAAAAGGCACATTATCCTGAGGGTTTGTGCCTGAATTTGAGTAAGTTAATGAAAATTTGCAATCTATTATTTGACCAAGGTTATTGCCTTCCAGAGAGCTCCATTAAGCTTCAAACCATAGGTTTTAGTGTTCTACTGCCGCTTTACATTCAGGAGCCATCTGCTGGGATGTAATCGAGCATGGGCTCACCATCGTTACTTATAAAATACTCAGATACCTTGCATATCATGTGGAATAAAAGCCAAAAGTTGCTGAGCTGTACTTTAAATCTCCATCCCTACTAGCTTGGATATGTTGGGCTTTGGCCATCCTCCATCACACAGTGAGTCATTCTAAGGAGGCTCCTGCGGCGTTTATGCTCAAGCGAGGTAGCATGGTAAGGAAGTTCTCTCCTCCTCAAGGGGTGTACTTGGATTGTTAGGTTGTGGATCAAACCTATAACAGTAGGTGTCTTTACCACATGCTTTAGTTCTGCTGTTGTCGCATGCTGTTCATTTATTCGCTATGATGGTCATTGGCCCGTAAGTAGCCATTTTTTATGGAGGTCTGTACTTTGTGAGGCCTATGACAGCAACATATATTCAGATCTTTCACTCCTGATAGCAGGGCTTTCATGTGATGAGAGGAGACAGTTGTCCATGACCTGGGTTTGTTGTGAAAGGTGGGCCTCTCAATGGGTCTGCACAGCAGGACGTGTGTGATACACAGCAGTGCTGATAAGAGATTGGTCTGTATTTCCTGGCCCTTTCGCATGCCATGAGTCAGGATTAAAATGGTTGATGCCCCTCTTGTATGCTGTGGGTCAGTACTCACCAACCAGGGACAGTCTGCCAGTGTTTGAGTACAGCACCTAGCAATAATATGTGCAGCAGGAGTAATTCACGCTAGTGCCACCTGCTTCTGTGGAGAGTCAGCCAGGAATAGGTGTTGAGGAGACACAACAAACACTCAGTGTGACAGCAGAAGGGTAGCCTTAGGCCATCCTGAGCCACCTGATAAGCAGGAGAGGGCAAAAAGAGGCAACAATGGAGCAGGGGGCTAAAACAGTGAGGGCCAGAGACAACGTAGTGAAAGAACTGGAGAGAGACCAGAGAAAGGGATTGAGAACAGCACCACACATAGACAAGGGGTGTTTGAAAGAAAAATGAGGTGGGGCAGATATATGAGGGGAGCAGCAAATGGGGAGAGTAACCCCAAGCAGAGACCAGAGACAAGGAAAAACAATGGCAGTAAAACACTGATGGGAAACAGACTCAAGGTGAGAGGGTGAGTCCTGCAGTGGAGGAGGGAGGGCTGGAAGAGATAGCTGCCTCTCTGGGGGTGTGGGGTCACAGTAGAGGACAGGTCACAGGAAGACAGAAGGGAATAGCTTAGGAAATGCTAGTGTGAAGTCGGCTTTTCAGGGTATGTTTCTTATACAGTGGACCTTGGGCCATTTATCTCCCGGGTTGTTCTCTAACCTCCTCACCACTCCCAAAAAAGCTGGTATAAGTAACTGTATTTCTTGCAGGTGATTGAAAGAAACCAGCTTACGTTGTCTCGCAAGCTTTATGTTAGTGAAAAGGTGTGGACCAAAGTCATCAAACACTTCATAGTGTTTCTGGCATCACAGGTAGAGCCCTGTTTGTGATGTATGACTGTGGTGTGGAGAAGGCTATGTTTGGAGAGCTTGGGTCTATGCAGGGTCCATCTGTCTCAGTGCAGAATTTCAGGCTTTCCAGTTACTATTTGAACTTTAAAGTTTTGGCTCAGGTTTGAATGAATGGTATGGTTTGAGTAGGTTCTGTATCTCCCCCTCTCTCTTTCTTTCTGTTCCTTTCCCTGCTATTCCTTTTTAATCCCCTCCTCTTGCTCTGTCCTCAACTCTCTTCATCTCTCTGTTTTCCCTTCTCTTCGTGGTTTTTCCTACTTCACTTCCTCTGTTCATCCTCAGAAGACCAAGCCAAATCAATGCTAGTGTAACTGTATCCTCAACAGTGCTGGCCTGGCACATTTGCCTTTTGATGTTTCAGCACAAATACAAAACTCAGGTGCTGAGCTGAGTCATGTGTGTCTCAGTCCTAATGGGGCTAGTGAAATGTCCAGCTCCCAGGGTCATTTTGTATGCTGTGGAACTATACAACATTTTCCAGCTAGCAGTCTGTGAAGTGGGTACTTCTTCAGACAGCTGAATGGTCATTGTTGTGATCACAGTGAAATGGAAGGTCCCTTGCCTTATGGTTCTCCCATTCTTTCTTGTGATGCACATAGGACACAGAAGACCTTTCCAATTTGCAGGAGATGACTGAGCAGTTCAGGGAGCTGTTGGACCGCATTGGAGTTGAAGTGGAACATGCTGAAAACTCCAGCAGGGAGAAGCTGCGAATTGTTCAGAGTGGCCTCACCAAGTGGATGCAGTACTTCCAGGACAATGTTTTGTGAGCTTCCAGGAATGATTGTTTAATTTGGGTGGTGGTACACTAGCTACCTCCACCACTTTTATGTGACAGAAAATTGCAGTGCACCAAACCTGGTAGTCTGTACTCAGGCAAAACCAACATTAGCTGTAGGATTTGGCTCACTGGGTGCAAGCTGCATACATTTTACCACTGTTCTGTTAGGTTTGACATCTGTTTATTCTGAAAGCCTTCTCCATAGTTGAAATCTGTCAGCTCCAATATGGTGATGCAGACATCTGTTCATACCTTCTGCAATGATTCTGTCTTACTCCTCCACTGAACAACAGAAAACTAAAGATTTTATAGTGAACTATGAGATCTATTCGGCTGTTCCCATGAGGATTTTGAAGCGAATGGGGAGAAATGATCACCTAAGATGAAACATTACTAAAACACAGGCGTTCAAGATAACATCCAGTGCCTCAGAGGCCGTGTAGTTTGTAAGGTTTTTAGACCTTCTATTCGTGCTGTGTTTTTTCAATGTCAAGCACAATGAGGTCCTGGTTCATGACTGGGTCTCTTGGGACTTCCACAGTACATGAAATGAATAATAATAATGACAAGGATAAAGCCTAATTGTCTCCAAACAAAGGGGAAAAAGTAAATAGTAGATCCTATCTAATGGAAGGACTATATTATATCTTAAGTACTAACACGCACTAAAACAATACTACTTCAGTGGCAGTGTGAAGACAATACAGCCTTCCTTAAGGGGGAAGGTAGAGAGAATGCAATATAAAATACAGAAACAGCTAAGCACTTTTAATATAGTGTATTCAGATAATAACTGTGGCTTGTTTTTAAAATAGATCCTAGGTATTAAATCCTGAAATCCATTTCTATCTATGAATCCAGATTGTAGAAAACTTCCTACCACAGTAAACCTCAGAGTTATGAACACCTCAGGAATGGAGGTTGGTTGTAACTCTGAAATGTCTGTAACACTAAACAAAACATTATAGTTGTTCTTTCAAATGTTCACAAGTAAACATTAACTTAATACAGCTTTGAAACTTCACTATGCAAAAGAAAAATGCTGCTTTCCCTTTTTTTAGTAGTTTGTTTCACACGGTACTATACTGTATTTGCTTTTTTAAAATTTGGTCTCTGCTGCTGCCTGATTGTGAACTTCCGCTTCCAAATGAGGTCTGTGGTTGACTACAAAACTCTGGTGTTTGTAACTCTGAGGTTCTACTGTATTTATCCAATAGCCTCCCACGCCTCGGATGGAAAACCTATCTCATTTGAAGGCACTGGGAGTTTTGCCATTGACTTCAAATGGGCTGAGGATTCCACCCTTTGACTTTTTAACTGGAGTTTTCTTTCTTAAAGGTTACTCTCTGACTGGTCTGAAAATGCTCTTGTTTGTTGTTTACGTTTGGTAATTTTTATGCTTAAATGCAAATAAGTGAAATACCAAAATGTATTTTAATAGAACACTAAGGTTACAAAATGAGACACTAAAAGTCAGAAGATGCAAAATGTAAGGTTCTCATAGTAACATTAACTTGGTTATCCTCCTCATTCTACTTGTTGAGCTACACATTTAAAAAGGAAAATAGGAATAAAAATATTATTTTAAGAAGATTTTTTCCGTGATGATTGCAGTATTAGTGAAGGACAGCATTTTGTCAGTTTCATTTGCAGCCTTACTGAGGACTAAGCATCCAGTGCTTGTTTGCCTTCTGTGCATGAAGCAATCTTTTTTCTTACAAGGTACTCCAAACACTTTTGTGATTCTAAGGGAGGGAGGGTAAGTAAGTGGTGGAGAAGATGCCTGAAAGACCCTTTCCTTAGAAAAAAGACCTCCCTTTCAAGTACAGGATATGGCACCTAGCAGGAAGCACACACATTGCAAGTTTACTTTTGCTCATTCAGGAGTAATGTTTCTCTTGTATCTCATCTCATCTCTTCTCAATTTCTCTCCTTGTACCTCTAGCGGGAAAACAAGCTTCTCTAATATTAAGGGAGAGGTATTAGAGGAAATCCTACAGGACTTCAAGAACTTGGAAAATGTAAGGCTTTTTGACAAGCATATTCTCCTAGCCTACAAACTCAGTTGCTAACAAATAATTAATATTTAGCTCTACAAATGCTAAGAAGGATCAAAATAAAGCAAGGCTCCGATTTTATTATATAATTGCTTTGTTTGAAACCTCTTTTTCATCTTGGGCCAAAAGGGTTTCCATCACCTTTCTGTTACACATCTGGAGGTGACCCAGGCAGCTGGAAGCTTATTCTGGAATGACATGTTCATTACTTTCTTTTCAGATGTTGAATGAGGACCTGGAGCAATATGGAGGTGATATCCTACTAATGAAGAAGGAGACCCTCAAGACTGCTGCCAACCTGCAGAAACGCTGGACGGAGCTGGGACAAACACTGCTTAGTCGTCACAAGGACATTAATGGGGTGTTGCCTCCAGAGCTCAGGGCCATGGAAGAAATAAATGAACGTACAAATGAGCTCTGCCAGCAGTACAGTGTAAGAATAAATGGGGAGAATGGTAAGAAATTACCTATCTTGTCATTCAGTTTTTCCTTCAGTATGTCAATGAACGAGTGACTAAAAGAGAACCAGCTGATATAATTTACTTGGACTTTAAAAAGCCTTTGACAAAGTCCCTCACAAAAGGCTACTAAAGAAAGTAAGGACTTGTCTCCACAGGATGTTACTGTGTGGGTAGCCAGAGTGTGAATCTACAGTGTATTAGCCTCCCATGCACTAAGCCACCAAGCTCACCCTGGTACAGCGCTCTGCTGTGTGCTCTGACATACTGCTGTTTGAAATGGGCGTACATCAAAGTACATTGCAAAACTTCTAGTGCATGGTAGTAGTGTCCGTATGGGATATTACTGTGTGACAAGTTAGGGCGCTATAAATTCACACCCTAGCTTGCGCAAACAAATGTCCGGCGTAGACAAACTTTTAGTAGTCATAGAAACTGGTAAGAGACATGGGGGAAAATGTGGGACTAAATGGTCAGTTTTCAGTATGGCAAAATATTAACAATGAGTTGCCACAGGGTTCTTTACTAGCTCCAGTGTGGTGTAAGATATTTATTAATGATCTGAAGAAAGTGGTGAGCAGTGTGCTGGCAAAATCAGCAGATGACGCACAATAATTTAAATCAAGGAAATCTGAAGGGCGTCCTAACGTAATAAGAGGATTAGGCAGCGCCATGACAGAGGAAATCCAGTGTTGACAAATGTAAAGGTAATGCACATGCGAAAAAGTCATTTGAGAACTTTGGCTGGGTTCTAAACTAATGTAACCACTCAGGAAAGACACCAGAGGTATCAGTGTGACCAGCTGAATAAAACCGGTGTTCAGTGTGCAGCAGTGGTAGAAACTAACAAAATGTTAAGAAGTTATAAGTAAAAAGCTAGAGATATTGAAAACATAATTTTGTAACATAGAGAAGTAGCATTCAATCACCTGAATTCTGTGCTAAGTTCTGATCACCCTATCCCCAAAACTATGTATCAGAATAGAAGGGGGTCAGTACTGAGTGTAAAAGAGTAGAGGCCTGGAGAGACTTCTGTGTGAAGAGAGATTGATATGACTGGATCATTTAGTTTAGTTAAGAGGAGGGGACCTTATAGAGCTATACAGAATAAAGATAAGTATGGTGCTCTTATTTACTCTTTCTCCTAATAAAACAAGGGAATAATCAGTGAATCTGAAAGGCAACAAATTTGAAAAAGAAATTTCTTTTTTCCCCCCACAGTGCACAATCTGTGGAACTCTTTGCCATAAGACATCACCGAAGCCAGCACCTTTAGTAGAATTCAAAGAGAGCTTAAACATTTTATGTGGATAAAGAGAATGTGTATACAGGAACTCCTCATTTAAAGTCATCCTGGTTAACATTGTTTCATTGTTACATTGCTGATCAGTTAGGGAACATGCTTGTTTAAAGTTGTGCAATGCTCCCTTCTAACCTGTTTGGCAGCCACCTGCTTTGTCCACTGCTTGCAGGAAAAGCAGCCCATTGCAGCTAGCTGGTGGGTGCTTGGAGCCAGGGTGGACTGGCAGGCCCCATAAGCTCCCCCTATCAGCTCCCCACTCCCCTAAGTTCCCTGTGCAGCAGCTGCCCAGCAGGCTATCAATTGCCAGCAGTTCAGCTGTCCCTCTCCCACACTGCCATGTGCTGCTCCTGTCCTCTACCTTGGAGCTGCTCCCTGAGACTCCTGCTTGCTGTGGGTGGAGAGAGGGGAGGAAGAGAGGGGCTAATTTCAGGGTGTCTCCCTCCCCCCTGCTCCTGTACCCTGCTTATCCCATCTTCCATAGAGCAGAGAGGACACATGGCAGGGCTCAGGAGGGAGGGAGCTTGCCTTGGCATTAGCTGCAGCTCAGCTTACTGATCTAGTTAACAAGGCAGTGTACTTAAAGGGGAAATGTGGATCTCTCTCTCTCTCTCTCTCTCACACACATGCACACACACACCTGGTGTGTGTCTCTGTCTTCCCTCCCTCATTTCCTGCTGCCTTGTACAGTGTGAGAATTAACCCTTGAGGGCTCAGCCAACTGCTAGTTCACCATTTAGCAGTATGGCATTCCCTGGGAAATATCCCACCCTCTGATTCCTCCACCTCAACCAAGCTTCATAATCATCATCACTGTGTACCAGTATTAAATTGTTTGTTTAAAACTTATACTGTGTGTGTGTGCGCGCGCGTGCATATATAATCCTTTTTGATCTGTCTTGATCCAGTGCTTTTGAATGAATACAAGGCTGCTGATTCTTGCGATGTTGGCCATTGCTGAGAGCTAGGAATCTGAAATCAATTGAGCTACGTAGGAAATTTATGGTCTGAAGCATAGCTCCTTGAAATAAACAGAAATACACCAATTGACTTAGTGGGTTTTGAATTAGGTCCATACTAATCAATTAATCTTTAATTCAAGTCTGCTAAGTTCATGCATAATGTTAGTTATTCCTCATCATAGAATTTTGAATCATTTGATGCTAAAGCTCACTTTTCACTGACTGAAGGAATACAGATAAAGTTTCCTCTTTTCCCCTCTCTCCAGGGGTAACCAGGATTTTGACAGGTTTAGTGAGCAGTATGGAAGATTGGACGTTCAAGATGCTAACCAGCAAGCGAGGATCTGGCATGCATGAATCTGACTGGCTGAAATTGTTTCGAGTGATTCCTGATTGGCTGACCCAGGTGGCTGCACTGATGACAGTTATAGGTTCCGGCCAGTCCCATGAGGATCGGAGGAATAGAAAGCCTCATGTCTCGTAAGATAGGCCCTTGCCAGTGTTGTTCATTCTTCTCTTGGGCTGTTCTGATACAATTTTCTCTTCTCACATGCGTGGATACATATTCTTGTGTGGTGGACACTGTCTGGCATAGGAGGTTGGTAATGGGCTACAGAGCCTTTCACCTCTAGGCCACTGGCTGAAATTTGTTTCAGGTGGGCAGTGATTAAAAGTTATTCCCATCTGATGGCTGTTTGATAATACCTGTGAAATAAGTTGTGTACCGTTCCTAGTACATGTGTCGCCATCACAGCTGACACTTCCTTGGCAATCCCTGAATTACAAACCAAGGACCAAAAGGACCTCAAAACCTTACCACTCCTATTCCCCCTGGAAGTGATCCCTCCAGGTAAGGGATGAAGTGCATTGATGGGGCAGTGTGAAGAATCTTGCTGCTGATGCTTTACCTGTTAGATGGTAAAAGAGAGGAATTTAGGCTTCAGATTGGTCAGTTTGATAATTCTAGTATGTGATGAAACTTCAATTTGTACAAAGTTTATACACAAATCCATGCTTTTTCTCTAGTATTTGTATTAATTCAAACAGAACACTCACACATCATGCATAGCAAATAGTGGCACTCTCTTATTTCTTTCCCTTCTGTGCACTATGCAAAACCTATCTTTTCTCTCTCTTCTCAGGCTGATGAGAAGGGGTTGGCTGAGGGCTGTTTATATTTATGAAGAGTCCTTTTGTGTATGTTAACTGATAAAATAATAAAATCTCTCTATCAGTTTGAAGAAAAGAAATAAAATATTTGATTAATTTACCATTGGATTTATGAGGTGAAGTTCATCTATGGTTTAAGATTAGCAGCCGTGTTAGTCTGTATCTGTAAATAAGATGGTGGAGACTTGTGGCACCTTAGAGACTAACCAGTTTATTTCAGCATAATCTTTCGTGGGTTATAGCTCACTTCATCAGAGGCATAGAATGGAACAGAAGTAAGATGTATTTATATACACAGAAAGCAAAAAAAAAAAGGTTATACATTAGCATACCAATTCTAAGTGGCTGTTTAATTAGGATGGCCATTCTCAGCAGGAGAAAAAAATACCTTTTGAAATGGAATCTCTGTCTGACAGGAGATAACTATTGAAGGTAAATAAACTAGGAAATGCAATCAATTAGTATTATGAGAGAGCCATCCAGAATCCCTGTTTAGCCTTGGTTTATAGTGTCCAATTTGAAAATTAATTCCAGTTCCTCAGTTTCTCGTTGGAGTCTGTTTTGGAAGTTTTTCTGTTTTAAAATTGACACCTTCAAATCTTTAATGGAATGGCCAGGGAGGTTGAAGTGTTCTCCTACTCGTTTTTGAATGTTATGATTCCTGATGTCAGATTTGTGTCCATTTATTCTTTTGCATAGAGGCTGTCGGGTTGGCCAATGTACATAGCAGAGAGCATTGCTGGCACATGATGGCATATATCACATTGAAAAACCAGTAGGAGAACACTTCAGTATCTCTGGCCACTCAGTGACTGACCTAAAAGTGGTAATTCTTCAACAAAAAAAAAACTTCAAAAACAGACTCCAATGAGAAACTGCTGAACTGGAATTAATTTGCAAACTGGACACCATCAAATTAGGCTTGAATGAAGACTGGGAGTAGCTGGGCCATTATTCACACTGAAATCTATTTCCCCATGTTAATTTTCCCCTACTGTTACTCACACTTTCTTGTCAACTGTTTGAAATGGGCCATCCTGATTATCACTACAAAAAGGCTTTTTTCTCCTGTTGATAATAGGTCACCATAATTAATTAGCCTCTTAGAGTTGGTATGGCAACCCCCCATCTTTTCATGTTGTTTGTGTATATATATCTTCCTACTGTATGTTCCACTCTATACATCTGATGAAGTGGGTTTTAGCCCACAAAAGCTTATGACCAAATAAATGTGTTAGGAGTACTTGTGGCACCTTAGAGACTCATTCTTTTTGCGGATACAGACTAACATGGCTACCACTCTGAAACATGACTATACATGTTGTTCTGTAACTCACTATCAAGTGACTGTCCATTAAATCTATCTTCGAAGGGAACAATGGGTTTTTGTCTGGGTTTTTTATCCAAGTAATATCAGAAGTACTCAAGGCTTATCTTCTCTGTTTTTGCTTGAGTTTTTCTGGGAGGACTACAAAAGTAGACTGGGAGCATTCTCAGTCTTTAACTGGTAGAGCAGCAATGACAAATCTTTCATGACAACTGTTTGTCAGGCATTGGAATTAAATACATGTTAAAAATAAAAAAAAACAGAATTTGAATACTCTGACTGAAAACCAGTTGATCAAGGTACTCTCTTGTCACAATGCTTTTATTTGTCAGTAATCCATAGAACCTCTCAGGAAATACAAACTGGAATGAATTTCTAACATAAAAATCCGATAGGAAACTCTCTCCTATTTTTAAAACACATTTAGCCTTCTTTATTCACCACAAGGAAGCGAATCAATATACAACTTTTGCTTCCACTGTAAGTCAGTCACATTTGCATAGAACTTCTGACTTCAAACAATCAGAATTCCCATTATTGGAAGCTCTCATGCCCAGTGTGACTACCTCATACAAGAAATTAACACAATTTTTGTCATTTGACTGAATTTTTGTTAACCTAAGCTCTCTTTCCCCCCAGATTTCCATTTTCCTTAATTTTTGTTGTTGTCTGGGAATGACCTTTATGATGACTGCTCCTTAGCTCTTAGTTCCACACTCCTGCAGTTAGAGTCCATGATATAAGATCTCTGTTCTGACTACACCCTGAAAACAACTCATGGATTTCATCCATGGGGCTGCCCAACTACCTTCATCAGCACTAAAATCAAATGGAAGACAAAGCCAAACTGTTTTAGCACCTGCATGCTGCAAGTGCATCAAATTTACCTTCTTTTCCTGGGAAGTGGGTTAAAGTAAAAACATAGACTCATAGACTTTAAGGCCAGAAGGGACCATTATGATCATCTAATCTGACCTCCTTCACAATGCAGGCCACGGAATCTCACCCACCCACTCCTGCATAAACCTCTCACCTATGTCTCAGCTATTGAAGTCTTCAAATCATGGTTTAAAGACTTCAAGGTGCAGAGAATTCTCCAGCAAGTGACCTGTGCCCCACACTGCAGAGGAAGGTGCAAAACCACCAGAGCCTCTGCCGATCTGCCCTGGAGGAAAATTCCTTTCCGACCCCAAATAACTTTCTCTTGTTGTTTTAACTTACCAGAAGACACTTGATATAAGAAGGATACATACCTATTTCAACTCCTGTGTCATGTGTGATCTGTGCTAGAAACACATACGCAGGAAAGATAGGAAAGAATCTTGCTGTTGCAGATAAAGAGTTGAGTTGGGAAGCTTGATTTCTGTTTGAGCTATAAGAACCTCCAAGTCCGATCTGATGCACTATAGATCACTTTGGTTTTTGGGTTTGTTTTTCTTCAGGGTCATTTCAGGTGATGTGTTTAAGATGATTCAACAATGGATCTTGACCACGACTTCTGGGGCTGAGAAAGACAACATACAGCTCACGCAGGAAGTAGGTATATGCCTGAAGGGGGTTGGGATGGGAGCACATCTGTCTAGCATTCATTCTCTTGTTTTATTTTTGTGTCTTTATTATTGTTTAGGGTGCCTTTACCCCTTCTCCCTTTGAAGTTCAGCACCATGGTTTCCATCTTTCTGGCAAAAAAAGGTTTGGCAGGGATCCTTTCAGAGTTCTTTAGTACCGTTGCTTATCGAGTCAGAAAGGACCCAGTAGAGTGACATGACCTAGACTTTAAGCAGCACCATTGAAAATTTATGAAAAATTTTGCCATGTTATATAGATTTTTCCCTTATAGCTTCTGCGAAGAGTTTTGGAAATCTGATTTCTTTTTTTAAAAAAATCAGATTATTTGAAAGTGCACATGACAATGTTAACAAGTTCATTGTCTAAAGTGTAGCCAATTGCTTGACAACGCTTGCAGTTCAATATGCAGTTCACCTTACACAGAAGGTGTGCATCAAAGTATGCATTCAGATTAGCCTTATTTATAGTATGGTCATTTACAGGCTAAAAGCATTTTATATGTCACCCAAGACTAAAATCTACAGATCAGTTTTTTATCTTGTTTTCCTCTATCAGCCTGTTTCTTCATTATCATCTTTTTTTTGCGGCGGGGGGGATAGCACATTCCAAGTGCTAGGGGCCACGAAGGCACAACCCAACCTGTACTGGGACACACCATTCACGTATCTTTGATAGATTTCATATTTGCTAATACCAAAAGCTACCTTTTATTTGCAGAATATTGTCAGATATATATTGTGATGGTTAGGACTCCCCTATTTTGGGTGCCACCTGTTGTACTGGGATTTCACTGAGCCTCTCTTGCTCAGCCAGCGAGGGTTCCTCTCCCTGCTTTGCTGAATTAGGCTCTCCGACCTCTTGCAGCGTGCACACACACACAGAGCCACTCCCCACTGCAGTCACAAACTGTGGTCAGCTCTGAGAGAGGATTCCCCCCAGCACTCACATGCCACACCCCTTTTGGGAAATAAATCCAAAATAATACTGTCTTGTACTATATAGAAAAATCTGCACAGCGCGTGCTCATAAAAATCTATCTTCTTCCTCCATGTGATGAGAGGTGTGCCTGACTTCTTGCCCCACCATTAGAAATTACATAAACTGGGGTTTATTATAAACAAGAAATAAGTTTATTAACTACAAAAGGTGAATTCTAAGTGGTTATAGGGATAGCAAACAGAACAAAGCAGGTTACCTTAGTATATAAACAAACATCGCAAACTGAGCTTAGCACACTAGATAGGTAGGATACAAATTAAAAAATTCTCACCCTGAGTGATAAACAGGCTGTAGGATTCTTAAGGCAGCAGTTGCCTTGGCTTTTCCAGGTTTTCTTACACAGGCTAAAAAGCTCCTGATTATTTCTCACAGTTCAGTCTTTGTTCCTCAAGTGTTTTTAGTATGTTGTTGTAGAGAGTGAGGACCACTCATGCTGTCATTGTCCTTCTTTTAGATCTCTCTCTCCACCCCCCACCCCACCCCACCCCACACCCCGAACTTGCTGGAAAGCTTTTATGCTGTGACTTGGTCAAAGAGTTCCCATTGTATAGAGCTATCTGACCTGAGTCAAGCAGTTCCCATTGTGTAGAGCCATCTCTAAGAGGTTTCTGTTACAGATGGTTCCTGGGGTAATCCTTATGCTTGTGTGCATTTCTTCAGTAAGCTGCTAACATTGTTTGGCCTCATCCAACATTTGAAATAGAGACATGGTCAATATTCTCAGCTTCAGATACAAAAATGATACATGCATACAAATTGGATAAACACACTCAGTAAATCATAATCTTTCCAGTGATACCTTACATCAGCCATCTTGCATAAAGTATACCTTAGTTATACCATATTCATATCATAACCATATTTACATAAAGAACATGGGGTGTAACATCACACATATCTTGACATAAGTGAACAGAATGCAAATGAGTTAGCATAACTACCCAACATTTCTATTTAATATAATGTACACAATATTAATATAGTGAGCATAATACTTATTATCATGGTGTGTGACTGTATAATTATATGTGTTGACTAACAAAGCGGTTTAGTAAATGTATTAATAACTATATTGGGTAGCTTTAGACAAAAATGGGTATTTAATCCAGTCTTTATATTAAATTCCACCCACACCACCTCGAGAATTTTCATTTACTCTGTGAGACCTGTCAGATCTTCTCACCCCCTTCTCTCTTTCTGCAGAAATCTTCCCGTGTCCTAGAGCTTCTTTCTTGCCCTCTCTCCCACAAAACAATCAGATACTCCATACAGCATTCAGTTATTTGCATCTTTAAAACTTTCACTCTTTCCCACTTGTAGACTGTTCTTCAAACAAATCTAACCATGCTGGGTAAAACATACTAGCTGGACGTTTCTGCTAAAATGGCAAGCAGTGAAATAATTTAAATGTCATCCTTACTGATTTTCATCAGGCAGAGTCCAAGCCCAGTCAGTAGGCCTGCTGCTGGGGGCCTCACCCCAGTGTAAGCCTCAGAGCTGTCCTCCCAAGGCTTTCCACCCGAGCAAGGTGCAGAGCCGCTGAGGCCAGCAAGCCCCAAGGAAAGAAAAACCATTCACTTTGTACAAAGGGTCAGATCCACATTCCAAGCTGGACGGAGGGACAATTTATTGAGTGTTAGCCAAGCGTTATATAGGCTTGAGCAAACAAAGAAAAATACAGTGCGCATGTGTGATTTTCTCACCAGCACAGCAATTACAGAAAACTTTTTACTTGCTAATTCTGAAGGTTAAGGAACACAGCAGGCAGCTGCAATTAGTTAGTTTTTAAACTCTCCTTATCTTGCTAGATAGGAATTACATCTCGAGGCTTGAGAAAATCTAAGCAGCAAAGACACTTGGCAGCCGGCCAGCTTCTCAAGGCTCTCACCAGGGTCTTGGGACCTGCAGCTGGATGGCTCTGGAAGTCTATTACCCTTCTTCTTTGGCTTAGATTTCTCATCTTTCTTGTTCTCTTTCCTTTCCTGCTTTCTTTCCTCCTTGTTTCCTCAGGTTGGTGAAAAGGAGGAAGCAGAATTAGTTGAGGGAGGTTCAGAGAAATCAAGCATAGGTCCTGATTTTCTGATCCACTAGGGCTGTTTTCTGCTGTTCTGGTGGCACCAACCACCCTTAAACCCAGCAGATAGAGCCTGGAGGATTTCATCAGTTGCTGGGGGAATCTCAAGTGCCACTGAGCTGCCAGAGAGGCTCTTGCATTACCCTTGTTTGCAGCTGCTGGTGTAGTGAGCGTGGCTGAGATCTCTTACACACCCAGCTGTTCCCCATAGCAGCATCTGATGGTTCTTTGCAGCCATTGTAAATTCAAGCACACTTCACTGAGAGGCCCTAATCTGAGCATGTATTCCCAGTGGCTCCAGTTGTAAAATGCTGTCTTCTCAGGACTCCTAGCCCTTAGTGGTCCAGGAAAAGTGCAACTAGATGTCTGAATTGGACCTGATATCCCATGTAGTAGCTTCAAGTACAAAGGTTTGGATGCTGGGCCAGTATAGAACTATAAAGTAGCTCCCCTCTCGTTGCATTTTATATGAATTCACCAATTCCAATTTTATGTTATCTCAACCCTCTCTTTGTTATATTTGAACTTTCACTTTGAGAATTCTTCAATAGTCCATGGTCAGCCAGCTACTTAGACAGTGAACATAAAAACAGCCCCCTGGGGTCAGATCAGTGGTCCATCTTGTCTCAGTATCCTGTCTTCTCACAGTGGCCAAAGCCAGATGCTTCAGAGGGAATGAACAGAACAGGCCATCTATGAGTGATCCATCTCTGATCATTCACTCCCAGCCTCTGAGGGTCAGAGGCTAGGGACACCCAGAGCATGGAGTTGCATCCCTGACCATCTTGGCTAATAGCCACCGATGAACCTGTCATCTGTGAACTTATCTAATTCTTTTTTGAATTCAGTTATAGTTTCCCTGGCAAAGAGTTCCACAGATTGACTGTGCTTTGTGTGAAGAAATTCTTCCTTATATTTGTGTTAAACCTTCCACCTTCAAATTTCGTTGGGTGACTCAAGGTCAGGGGTCTCAAAGTCCTGGTCTGCGGGCCATCTTTGGCCCAAGAACCTCTCCACTGTGGCTCATGGAGGAGAGACTCAGACAGACATGCTGCCGGCAATGATTGTTGGAGGCGCCGCCCCCCACAGCTCCCATTGACTGGGGGAAGGGACAAAGATATCAGTTGCCAGGCAAAGTCCTCCATGGTGGCAGCATCATTAGTTGCCAGGCAGATACAGCCATTGAGGCAGCATCATTTTCTTCCACAATGAATATAAACAAGTCAAAACATCAACAAACTGATAGAACTGAAGCATTGCCAGGTGTCTGGCAAACACTACAAACTTTCTGACAAGCGAAGAATTGTATAAAGTTGTATGACAGTTTTATTATTTCCCTGCAGTGGCTTATTGTTGTATCAAGAGTATGGGTTATTTAATTTTACATGTCCCGTTTAAATATATGGGGTTTTCTGTAATGCATCCTTCCATTATGAGAAGTAGTTTCTAGAGAAAATAAATGAGCAAATAACAGGGGTGAAGGGTGTGAAAACCTTGGCTCCAGTCTCCCCAGAATCCTTTGGAAATAAGCTCCTGATTGCAGCTATCTTTTCTTGACTTCCAGTTTCATCTTGTGTCTCCTCCAGAGTGACTTTCCCATTTCCAGCCCAGAGAGCTGCTTGGTCCCATTGGATCTTGAATTCACCCCAGAATCCTGTTTGGCAGCTGCCACAAGTTATTTTTGAAATGCCCCAGTAGTGCCCCCCTGAGTATCTCACAATTCTCCTGGTTCCTGGAAGTGTCACACTGCTGTGTGGCTGATAGAGAAGATGTTAACATAGGATGAAAACTACCTTAGAGGGGCAGATTACAAGTGTAGTGAGTGTCATGATATTTACCCGCACATGTGGACTTTGCCACTAATGTCAGAGTACTTTGCAAATCAGACAACCTCTTACCATTCCAGATTCTTGCTACGGTTTAATCCTTTAGTTTGAACTTCTCTGCAGATGATTGATCTCCACAAATCTCTGACCATGTGGATAGTGAATTTTCTGACTTTGATGGTACCTGACCACTCCTCCAATAAGGATCTCCTAGAGAATGAGTCAGAAGCTGCTAAGGATCAAGAGAACAAGAGGCGTCGTGGCTGTAAACTAGAGGAAGAAGCTATGAACCTGGTTTCCAAACTGAGCAGATTCTCCAGCTATGTAATGAGGTATTAATAAAGCCGTGGGATCTCACCTGTGTATAGGATTTTTTTCTAATGGGAAAATCCCATAGTGTGATGGGAAAGCCCCCTGAAGGGAGGTATGATCTCCCCAAAAGTGGGTGGGATCATAAAATGCAACTTTAATACTGTATGGCCAGTCAGAAGGAAACATTTCAAGCATAAATGAATGATAACATTAGCCTGAACGACTTGCGTTGTTCAGCACCCACAGCTATGTAATCACTGAGGCTTGACTGGCTATGAGCATTATTCAGATCTCTTAGATATATCAGCAATCCATGTGGTAAACGTCATGCTGAGGAAAATGATGGGGGTTTGTGGCCTGTCCTGGAGGACTTTGAGTTCATAAAGCAAGTAGTGGGTCCCCAGGGTATAATGTTGGCATCTACATAATCATGCTCTAACATGGTGCATGTTTTGTAAAGGAAAATGGACAAGAGCCCAATCCTTTGGGATTTCATTGTCTGTGCCAGTAATACTGTGTAGTAACAGTCCCCGTTCCGCTCCAGAAGGAGATGGAACCTGGGAAAGGCGCCAATTGGACAGGAGAGAAGGGAGAGAGAGATACAGGAGAAAGGTTGAAAGGGAGTGACCAAGGGGACAGGGGCTTGTTTGGAGAGACTTGCTGGCTGGCTCAGTGACTGAGTGGAGAAATGAGAAGAAGGATGAAAAGGAGGAAAGAGAGACCCAAGAAAAGGGTGAGAGGAGAAAGACAACAGGGCATAAAGACAGACACACTCATATGCTGCTCCTCTTCCTCTCCTGGGACAGGCTCCCAGTTTGGGTTCTGCCTGGCCATCTCCTGCAAATACCCATGCTGGGGGTGGTTTTCAAAGTGGACTCCTCCTTAGGCTCTCTCCAAGATCCTGGAGGTAGCTACTACTTTCCCACTTTATGGAAGCTGAAGGAAGGTGTTTGAGGGCATTGCTTGGAGTGGGGTGACATTCTGTGTCTCCTCAGCTGCTGCAAGGAGTTGGTAAATCTTACAGTTCAGAAGAAACAAGCTGAATTGGATCCAGACCACAATTATGAGCTGCGGGAGCTGGAGAAAATCAAGGTAACAGCTGCCAGCGCATCAGTCTGTCCACAGTACGGTCCAGATCAGCCTGGGTTTGTCTGTGAGAAGATTAGAGGCAGAACAGGCACAAAGCTAACACACACAAGGGAGTCAGAAGGGAGTTTGAACAGACAGAACATTTTTGCTTCATCTTAGAACCAAGCGTAGAAAGCCACAAGCCACCACCAAATATTTCTTTCTTGCAGCAATATATTCAGCCTTTATGGTTCACCAATGGTCAGTAGTGAATTGAAACATCATCAAATTGACTGGATGATACAGACACTGGTTAGAGACCCCAATGCTCCAGAGAATCCCTCAACATTTTCTCCAGTTAAACTTTACCTTATTCCCTCCAGCAGTTTCCTACTCACCCCAGCACCCCTGAGAACATTTCCAAAGCTGCACAGTTTTGAGAAGTCTGGGCTATGTTCAGCAGTAATTCCTTCCTTACATGTATGTTCCAGCATACATGCCTTGGGACTTTTCTGTAGGACCTAATCCGTATAAAAATTGTAGTAAACTCAAATCTAGTTTAAAGCTTGTCAGTTATATCCAGGGTTTTGCTGAGCCTAAGGAGAGAGACCTGTGGATATACTGGGAACAGAACCCCATTCAGCACTGGGCAAGACTTCCTTATGTAGTCCTCATGTCTCCTGATTTTACATCTATACATAAAGCTATTATGCAGATAACATGTTAACTGCAGGATTTTATCTTAGAGGAGCCAGGGAAGGTGCCCTCTAATACTGCATATCTCCATTGCTCACTCCTTTAATTCCCAATACCTTCAAAGGCCACCCTGTGTTCGGTTGATCCAATCTACCATTAAGGAACACTGGGCATGTGTCACTCTGAAGCCTAGCGTTGCTCTAAGCATCAGACAGATGGGGTTGTCCCAGAGTAAAGTGAAGAAATGCTTCCTGCAGAGGTTGAGAATGCTCCTCCCCAGGATGTTTTGGCTTATGAGGTGAAAAAACAAGCTTGGGGCCTGAACTCTGATCCCTGCCCTGAGTTTTCAGGGCAATGTGCTACCACTACACTATCGGGCCAAACTAATTGGCAGGTTGTTAAATATATTGTATGGAATAGGAGATTAGCCCATGAAAGGCTCCATGTTTGAAGGCTTAGGCAGAGTGTATATTCCTTTTCCTTTGTAGGATGAGGATAGACAGAGTCATATAAATACCATAGATAGAAGGATGGAGTTATTTAATTACAGGAGTGAACGAAATATCAATTCTTCTCTCCCTCTTGGTAATGTGTCTCTTCTATTATTTCATCCTAGACCGAGTGCCTTGATTGGGTTAATACCTGCAATCTCCTGCTTTCTGCATTCAAAGGCTCTCCAGTCTCCTTACTCAGTTTAGAAGAGCAGATGAACCTATTTGGGCCTCAGGTACATAAACACTTAGCATTTGCAAGCCAAGTAGAATCTGTTTGGCTGGGAAACTGCTTGAAAGACTTTCCAATGGAAGAAGCTATGGTTCACTTTCCAGGAGGGTTTAGCGGATAGAGCCCTCTGTGCTCAAGACTCCACATTGGAGGATTATTAGGATTCGTGATGATGGAGTTTGTTACACCTAAAATGCTTCCTATGGGGGCAGACCTTCAGCTGGTGTCCATTGTTATAGCTTCAGTGGAGCTGTGACAATTGACACCAGCTGAAGATCGTCCATGTGACCTTGCCTGGTAAATTCTGCTTCTTCCAAGAGATTGCAAATTGATGGAATCCTGGGGTTTGGACTGTGTGGGAGTTCATAATGGTATGAGAGCTTCTAGCTTAATTCCATGTGTGGCTGGACAGATGGATGTTGCCTGTGAGAATTTGATTTCATTCACATCTTCTAGATGGTAGGTCTGACATTGGTCTAATTTCAGACATGATGGGCTATATTCAAATATGATGGATGTAGGTTCAGTTCCATTGATTTGAATAGAGTTTCATCTGCTTACATCAGGTCTGATTTGACTCCTTGTGGATAGATATTATTTGAGATTTCCCACATTCAGCATGGGAATTCTGCTCTGCTCTGCAATCACCCTGCTACTCCCTTTCCCTAGCTGATTTTGAACAGATTTTGCCAAACTGTGTAGTGGTTTGTAATGTTCATAGGGTCCAGTAAGGATTTAGAGGAGACACCAACATCATGTAACTTGTGATTTAAATAGATTTGAAGCCAGCCCCCTGAGGTGGCTGGCTAGTAAACCAGCTGAGCTTCCATTCATTTCTTGTTCAAAATGTAAGCAGGACAAGATCAGTGATTGGCTGCCTTGTTTTGGTGTTTGCCTGTGTTATGTGCAGGAACAGAATCCCAGATGAAAGTGCTACTGACCAGTCCCTTGCATTGCTTTCCAGGAGACCCAGCCACAGATGCATTCAGTTGACGTGGATTCTTCTTTACCTGAAGAAATTTCTGAGATGACTTCTGACCTTGGGAAAGGCAAAACTGAAGATGTTGATAAGAAATCTGTGAAAGGGGAAGAAGTATTAGGGGAAAAGGTGAAAATCATGGGCAGTGGCCATAATAAGCAAGGGGCAGCGCTGCCTACCCAGGTGCTGCTGATGCTGTCGGACCCCCGGTTGTGGGGTTTGGTGGCAAAGTTTTTGCTTTATTGCCCATGCAGGTCCTGGGGTGGTTGAGAAGATACACACTGCTGTCTCAGCCACTCTGGAATCTGCATGGGGCATATCAAAAGTGTCTTTTAACAGTCGCTTTTCCCCAGGGTCCAGGGAGGGGAGGCATGGTGTGGCTTGAGCCAGCCCAGGGCTCCTCCGGGCTGGGCGTGGGGGAGGCTCAGGGCTTTGGCCAGCCCAGGGCTCCTCTGGGCTTTGGCTGGTCCAGTGCTCCCCTGGCCAGGTGGAGGGGAGTGGAGGGCTTGGGGCTTCAGCCAGCCCAGGGCTCCTCCAGCCGATGGGGGGTACTCAGGGCTTTGGCCAGCCCGGGGCTCCTGCGGCCAGTGTGGGGGCTTGTGGCTCCAGCCACGGAGGTCAGCGGACAGGGGATCTGGGCTCTGGCCATGGGGAGGGTGTGGGCAGAAGGGGTGGAGCTGGGTGCTAGCTTCCCCAAAGTCGGCTGACCAGACAGCAAGTGTGAAAAATCAGGACAGAGGGTGGGAGTAATAGGAGCCTATATAAGAAAAAGCTCCAAGAATCGGGACTGTCCCTATAAAATTGGGACATCTGGTCACCCTACTCCAAAGTGGGGCTCCACCTGCCGCCCATGGTGAAAATCTCCATTTTACAAGTGAGTACAGTGGGCTGGAGCAAGATGTACTGCTTTCCAGGGAGCCTTTCTTTGCTTCTTTCCATTTGCATGACATGTGGAATATAGGCATCAAAGCCTTCATTGCGCCAGGAGCCATTGCACTAACTCATCATTCATCTTTTCTTCAGCAGGAGCCAACTGCGCCAGATGTCAGCAGTGAAGCCCCGATTGTAAGCAGTGAGGTAATTGAAGACACTATCAGGTACATAGGACATGACTCCAACATCCATTCGAAATCTCTCAAGTCAACAGCGGTGTCGGTCTCTGGGGTAGGAATCTCCATCATACAAATTATTGTTTCCTTTTCACTGTAGCTTGGATTCTGGGACCAGATTTTTAAGGTATTTTGGTGCCTAAAGATGCAGATGAGTTCCTAGTGGCATTTTCAAAACAATCTGAGAAGCTGTGGCTGTGGTAATCAGATGTCATTGGCAGGGGCTCCATTTCCCCCTCTCCTCCCTTTTCAGTTTTCTGATTTTTCCAGAAAATCAATAGAATTCTGGCTATCAATGACTAAAACACTCCCTGAAATTTTGGAATTGATTATATATAGTGTTCAGAAGTTATCGCATTACAGACAAATGCCATTGAGTGCAAGGCCTTCTCAAGCTCAGTCAATTAAAGGAGCTATCTGTCCCTTCTCACACTTTTGACCTTTTATTCTGAGCCTGACCACCAGGGCTTTCCAGTGAGGACATCATCCTCACAAACTGCCGTAATAGAACAAGCTACATGCTATCTGTGTGTGTATTGAAGGTTTTGGCAATCCAAGACAATTACCCACTGAGTCCACTCAGGCCCCGATTCAGCAAAGCACTAAGGGCTTGGCTACACTTGCAGCTGTAAAGCGCTTTGGGTTAAACCAACCTTTGGAGAGCGTGGTAGGGAAAGCGCCGCAGTCTGTCTGCAGTGACGACTGCAAGTGCACTGGCGTGGCCACATTTGCAGCCCTTGCAGCTGCATTGGGAGCGGTGCATTATGGGCAACTATTCCAGCATTCAAGTGGCTGCAATGTGCTTTTCAAATGCAGAGAGTGGGATGGAGTGTGTTTGTGTGATTGTGGAGGGAGAGAGAGACTAGATTTTTGGGATGCTGAGAGTGTCTGCATGCTGTCATGTAAGTTCAGACCCCTCTTCCCCCCTGCCTCTCTCTTAGTCACTCAAAGCAAACGTTTACTGTTTGCTTTGTCTCGGATCAGATAAGCAGAGGCTGTCAGAATGGAGCTTTGAAAGGGCACTTCCGCATTCCTACAGCCAATTTCACAACGAGAAGAGAGGCCACTTGATTTAAGGGGATTATGGGACATTTCCCAAGGTCTGTCAGAGCACAGTAATGCAATTCCTTGTCCACACTGGTGCTGCGGCGCTCCAGCGGGGGCTCATCAGACATTAATCCTGTTGCCGAGGTAGAGTACCAGGAGCGCTCCAGCCAGGGAGTCAGAGTGCTTTACGTGCCTTGCCAGTGTGGACAGGGACTAAGGTAGAGCGCTCTGGGAGGCTTTATTGTGCTAACCTGCAAGTGTAGCCAAGCCCTAACTCTGACCATGTGAGAAGATCCACTGATCACATGCCTAAAGTGAAGCCTGTGCTTAAGTACTTTGCTGAATTAGAGCCTTGCTGCAGTGCCCCACCCTCCTTTGTTGCTTGTCCATGCTGCGATGAAGCAGTGACAGACCAGCACCCAATTGGGCAAGGCACATGCTGCGGATGAAGCGTAGCTCTGTTGGTTTCTCCCCTCTCCTCATACTCCCATACAGAAGGTGTTTCCACTTCTCCCCCTAGAGGGAGATGACTGCCAGCAAGTCAACAACCCCGTATGCTCAAAAGGAGTTTGAGACTTTGGCTTCACTAGAACATCTGCAACAGCAGCTCCTGTGAGTACTGGATCATCTGATTGAGAGGACACATCACCCTCTTCTTTATAGCAACTTTTCATGTACTTTAAGACTGTTATGTCCCCCCTTAGGGTATGTCTACACTGGAAACTTCAAAGCACTGCCACGGGAATGCTCCCCCAGCAGCACTTTTATGACAGATTTGTTACCAGTCTGCCTGGGCCTCAGTTGATCAGGCTAAAACCATAGGATCATAGGGGCGGAGATGAAGGGAATACACCATGTGACTGAATTTTAAAGCTTAGTTTAATAAGGAAATAATTTTAAAAAAGTGGTGAGTGCAGAAACTGCTTCTACGTCACTCAAAGGAGGAAAGAAGCGTTAGTGCTCAAACCCTGACCCACTTTCATACTCACAGACATGCCACCCAGGCTGGCCAGGCCTTAAGAAGTCCGGGGGGGGGGGGCGGGAATGGATGGGAGTTTGTCCTGTGCACAGGTCATCCAGAGGTCCGCTGCCAATCTCCAAGTTCCTCCGGCTCTCAGGAGGGTTTTAAGTCCTGGGTTTCTTTCGGTGTGTTTTCATCCTGGCCCCTCTCTTCCTGGTGTTCTTTGTACTAGTCTAAACAGGCTTGCTGTGGCTTCCACCTTGCCCAAACCATTCTGGCTCCGGAGACTTTTTCTCTTCTATTGACCTTCACTGCCTGTGTCTCATTCGCTATCACTGATCTTGCCGCTCCTCTTCTCATGGCTGCCCTGGGTAAATTTCAAGCCCCCATTTTTCTCGGCTGGGAGCCAAGTGCTGGCTGTGAGCTGTGGCCTTGGTCTTATCTGCATCTGGGCTAGCTGAAATGTTGACTTAACTTGTTCTTTGCTCTTTTCTTCTCCTTCTCTCCTGGCCTACTGAAACCTCCAAAGCAATCTGTCATTCCACATTCACCCCTCCTTTAACCCCTCCCATAATGCTTTGCAATGCTTTCAGCAGCATTAGCAACACACCATACTAATCTACTTCCCCGAGGGACTTGAGAGAGGGGGCCATTGGGGTGTGACACTTTGATGTGTGTGTGGTCACGCATGAGTGCTGGGAGACAGCTCTCCCAGCACTCCTGGTAATCCACCTCCACAAGGGGATTAGCTCCGAGCGCTGGGAGTGTGGCTCCCAGCACTCAGAGCCTGTCCACACTAGTGCTTTAGAGCACTCAGACTTGCTGTGCTCAGGGGCGTGATTTTTTACACTCCTGAACCAGCAAGTTAGAGCACTGTAAAATGTAAGCGTAGACAAGCCCTTGGTCTTTTATTCTTCAAACTACACAACCCCAATTTTTTTCAAGCTTTCCTTACAAGTTATCTTTTCTAGACTTTTAATCATTTTTGTCAATCTGCTCTGGACTTTCTCCAGTTTGTCTACATCTTTCCCAAAGTGTACTGCCCAGAATTGGACCTAATAGTCTAGCTGAGGCCTTATCAGTGCTGAGTAGAGTGGAAGAATTACTACTTGTGTCTTGCTTGCTATGATCCTGCTAACACATTCCAGAGTGATGCTTGCCAAAAATAATAATAATAATAAAAAGCAACAGTATTACATTGTTGACTCGTAGTCAGTTTGTGATCCACTATACCCCCAGATCCTTTTCTGCAGCACTCCTTCCTATAAAGTCATTTCCTATTTTGTATTTGTGCAATGGATTATTCATTCCTAAGTACAGTACTTTGCATTTGTCCTTATTAAATGTCATCTGACCCTTTGTTAGGAGAAATTGAGTTTTAAAATTAATTTAAAATGTAATTGATGCTCATGGACCATATAGCTGGTGCCATGGAGTCACTATTTGGTTTCGATCTTTTTAATAATGCCACACATTTACATTAGTGAGTTGTTTTTTATCGAGTCAATCAGTTATACTGAAAATCTCAGTTTTCTCAGCCTCTCTGTTGAGTATCTTGCCAACAGTCTCTTTAGGCTCCAGGTTTCAGTGCCTTCCTGGCTTCTATATTTCAGGGAAGCTGAGATCCGTGCTCAGAATGCGGAGGAGAGATCAGAAAGCCTGGATGAGCGTCTGGAAGAAGCTCTGGGGAGAATCCAGGATCTAGAGAAACAGTTGGAAAAAGCACTCAAAGCCCAGGAAGTAGCACCAAAACCAGGTGAGCTAATCAGAATTCTGAGATAGAAAAAATTTGCTAAGTCCCTTAGTCCATTTCAGGGCCAGTGCAGACCATTCCCTCTTGGACATTTACAAGTGTGTTGTCTGGCCTAATTTTTAATATGCCAAGAGATGGGGGATGTGCCTCCCTTGGGAGATTATTCTATAGCAGAAACAGTAAAACTACTGTATTCTGAGCATTTTTGAAAGAAAATTGGTAAGAATGCTTAATACACCAGATTCTTTCTGTTTCTTGGGGCTTGTCTACATTAGAAATTTAGGTTGATCCACAGCCACCACAGTAATTCAGTGAGCTGTTGGTGTTCACACAACCCTCCTTCTGCTAGTGAAGAGCGTCCCCACCAGGAGCGCTTGTATTGTGGGGGCACTGACAGTAGAAGGTGGGGGACTGACAGCCACATGGCGCTCATAGCTGAAGCCCTGATCCACCCTGATGTTCTAGTCCCAACTGTGAGCCCCACTCAGGCTCAATTTCACAGCACAGCCTACCAGCCATGGAACTGACATTCTGTCAGTTTCATGTTGCTGTTTTCTCTGCTCAGAACAGCCTCACTCTAGTGGCTCTGAGAGCAATGTGGGGAGCTGGGAGCCAGAGGTTTTGGATTTGGAGTGGGGAGCCTGAGCAGCAGCCCACTGGGAGTCTGAGGGGGGCAGGGAGGACACATCAGGGCTCCCAACAGGGAGAGGGGAGCACAGGCAGCAGCCTGCTGGGTGTGGGTAGCCAGGAGCCTGGAGGGGGAAGCTGGGTTCTAGCTGGAGCCTTCCACCTGCCCTGGGATGACAGCCCAAGCTGTGAGCCAGGTGCAGGGTTCACAAGAGGGAACCTATTAGCCTGTCTTGTCAGTTTCACAGCTCCAGCACTGAGCCCTGAAATTGACAAGAATTTTAGCCAATATTAGTAAAACAGTGTTTACAGGGACATCACATCTCCTTACTACACTGACATAAGTCCTACACTTCTCGTGGAGATGGAGGTATAATGTTGGTGTAGTAAGGCCCTCACATTGGCGGGAGCAAGGCTGTAGTGTAGACATTGACCTAGTTAGGTCGACATAAGCTGCCTTATGTAAACCCAACTCTGTACTGTAGACCAAGCCTAGCATTTTAAAAAGTTTGTTTCTGGTGCATTGTAGAGACATGAATGTGGAGACTGGCTACATTTTACTCAGCCTCTCCTTGTTGCTATCTTTAAGAACTGCCCAGGACCAACCTCTCCTGGGTGACAGAGAATTCACTCTCCTTCTCCATTCAGTTTCACCCCCACCCCCAGACTTCCAGCTCCAAGTGGGCTGCTGCTCTGGGCTCCCTCACAGTGTGATGACAAACTTTGAGGAACATAGGAACTAAGGATCTGCCATACTAGGGAGAGCAGTGGTCTGTCCAGCCCAGTATCCTTTCACTGACAGTGGACACAGACCCAGCTGCTTTGGAGGAAAACACACGAAACCCTGCAGCAAAGGGGTACCTGCCCCCAGGAATATTCCCTCCTAAGGTGACCAGACAGCAAATGTTTAAAACTGGGACGGGGATGGGGGTTAATAGGAGCCTGTATAAGAAAAAGACCCAACAATCGGGACTGTCCCTATAAAATCAGAACATCTGGTCACCCTATTCCTTCCTCACTCCCATTCAGTTCAGGGTGGCTTATCTCTTGAATTTTGCTCATTTTTAATATGTACTAAGATACTTATCTAGTCCCTATCACACAATATCTGAGTGTGTTTACCCTCACAAGACCTCTGTTAGGCAAGACAATGTTGTTATCCGTGTTTTACAAATGGGGAACTGAAATACAGAGGCGGTAAGTACTTAGCCCAAGTTCACTCCGGAAGCCTATGGCAGAGCAGGGAATATGAACCTACATCTCCCAAGTGCCAGGCTAGTGCCCTAAACACAGGACCATCCTTCCTCTCCATAACTCTAGATATTCTTGTTATCTGTGTGTTTAATGCTTTTCTTAACCCTGCCAAGCTCTTGCCTCACTGACATCCTGTGGCAGTGAGTTCCATAGGCAAACCGTGCATTACATGGGAAAGCACTTCCTTTAAATCCACCATGATTTAGGGGAAGAGGGGACAATAGTTCTGGGCTTTCCCAACACTGCCCCTCTAGGTGCTCCCTCCCAGCTGTGATTTGAAAAGAGAGGGTGATGTATACTTGATTCTACATGAGGTATTTACCTGAGGAGGAGTTTCGCTATATTTATTTTTAACATATGTATATTTTTTATTTCAGAAGTCCCTTCCCAAGAAGAATCCAAGCCAACCTCTCATAAACCAACTGCTACTGCTCGGTCCAAGAAAGCCAGCAAACCTAAACATTAAAGAGTACCAATGCCCAACAAAGGTCGTTTGGTTCCCATTTGTAGTAGACTTTCAGCATAACACCACTGCCCATTTCTGTGGCTCCAGAAACACTTTAATTCCATGTTCTTTAGTATAGCAAAATGACTGAAACACTCAATAATACACCCATCCAAGGAGAGCTTTAGACAAAGCACTGGAGAGGATCTTTTCTAGGTTTATAAATGATCTGAAAACCCCACGCTGGGTAATGCAGTGTTGTAGAGTAGTTCCCAGTCATAAATGGACGCTGGACTAGAACAGAACTTGTAGAAAAGGTTTTCACACCTTTACTAACAGATACGTTGAGGAGTATTTAAGAGATCAGGTCATAAACTTATCCCAAGCTAATTGTACTGCCACAGTTGGAACTTTGGTATAAATTGTCCCGATCTCCTATCCATTCTTAAGTGCTCTGCTCAGCTTATGTGAACAGAAATCTTGGCATTGTTTGCTCCAGGTATGGAGACAAAGGGAGGCTCCTGGCCCAGATCTTTCTCAGAGTGGGACACAGGATACTTTCTGAGTACTGAGAGGGGAGGTTTCCAACTAATTTATACAGGTGCAGTGTTTTGCTCAGTGTTGCTTGATAAATAATTAAGGCAGCAGACTCAGAATACTTCTTCTAGAGCCATCATTTCCCTGGTTATCATCCTTTTAAAAGCTGTACATGGCTTTTGATACGTTGGGACTTCTGTTAACGTGGGTGGTGAATTGGAGAGGAACAGCTCTGTCAGTTTGATTGAGACTCCTAAGGAAACAACCCACAGGAGCGTCCAGAAGGGTTAGAGACAACACTGCCAGGACACAAAGGTGGAGTCTTGCCGACTAATGGGGTGACCCCTACGCACTAAACCTCTGGGGCAATACAGAATCACCAGGACAAGAAAAAGAACTGATGGCAGGGCTGCTCCTAACAATGGCTAACAAGGCAATAATTGTGGAAAACAAAGATGAAGCAGCTTGCACCTACAAAAAGGACTTTGGGAGTGGGGTGTGATGGGGAATAGTAAAATCCCCGAGTCACAAAGTGTTCCCACAGCTTCCAAATGATAATGGGAGGCTGGGCCTGCAAAGAAAGTTTGATTATTACAGCAAATATCAGTGACCTGCCCAGGACTTTGCCTTGATTGATTTTATTGCCTGTTATTGCCAGGGTTCTCCAGGACTTCACCCCATTTTACTATTTACATATACACACAGCCCTATTCTCTGCTTTTCCAGTGCTTAGTGTATATAGAAATGTTAAAGATGCACTTCTGTTGCTCCAATGAAATGACCAAATGTCTTAATGGTTTATTACCCAGTACAGACTATTGCAGCTTGACTCCAAGTTTATTGGGCATGAGGATCTCATTTCAAGTCCCTGTGTTTGGCCTTATATTAGCATTTGCATAATTACATAATGACTTGAGAGGTCTGTTGCTGGTGCAATAGAAATTAATAACAAGAGATGTCCAATGACTAGGCTTGATCAAGTTATTAATCAAAGATTAATACAGCAAGGAAGAGATCTGTTATTAGCCCCTTTGGAAGACAGCAGTGGCAGCGATCATGCTGTCTTAAAATTCTGTGCTTCCCCCTTCTGTATTTCTGCCTAACTGGGAAGAGTTCCCAGTTTCCCAAGATCACTTTACCTAATACACCTTTTTGTCTATTTCCTTTTACATGTTTTTCACGTACCGTGAGGCTCTATACATTTTTACCCTAAGATGTGGGTAATATGTTGTAAGTTTCAAGATGGCATATGGTTTAAATTTTGACCATTATACCGACCCCGCACATTACACAAAAACAGATGCATGTAATATTTTTCAAAAATATTTTAGGCGTAGTGTTTTAGAAGTTAGCAAAGTTTAAGAATCAGAGAGGTAGCTGTGTTAGTCTGGATCTGCAGAAGCGACGAAGTCCTGTGGTGCCTTAAAGACTAACAAAAGTATTGAAGCATAAGCTTTCGTGGGCTAATACCCACTTCATCGATGCAAGTTTAAGGGTATCTTAGGATTTGCATTCTCCAGTGCAGATACATAGCAGGAGTTTGTGGAAAGGTGACATCATTTACATAGCATATAGTTTAGAGAATTTAACATGAATATAAAGGACTTCAGATATAATTTACTTATTCACTATTTTTTTTATTTTGGTTACATAACACCCCTTTTCCCATTTATACTTATAGCTGCTAAAATAACCAATTCCCATATTTTAATCAATATCTTTTAACTTTTACATAAAAGACCTGATATCTCAATACATTCTCTCTAGTCAAACTGGTAGTTGATGAACAAGCAGTTTACATTCCTGGTTAGTAGTTCTGTGCCTCCAATACTCCTCCATTCCTTTCTCCCCATGCCTCTGCCCACACTCCTCCCCACTCTCCTTCCTGCGCCTTCAGTGCTCTCCTCCAGCACATCCACTGCTCTTTCCAGCACTCAGGTCTGTGCTGCTGCTGTTCTTCTCATCCTCCCACCCGCCCTTGCACCTCTGCCTCTCCTCCAAGTGCCGGCCACCGCTCCTTCCCATGCTTGTTCCTGTACCTTTACTCCTTTCTGTGCTCCTGCCTCACCTTCAGAGCTCCCCCTGCCTGCAGTGTGTGTGCACTTGGTCAGGGCTGATGTATCATGTATGTGCTGACTGTGACAAAGCTCCAAGTCTGTACTTGTGGGTCCTGCGCTTCCTGGCAGATTTAGGGGCCTCAGAAACTCATCTAGGCCCCAGAGTGACCTCCCTTTCTCAGTATAATTGGCAAGAGTCACCACCTAGTGAGTTACCTTCATCACAGGCCAGTATGGAAGATGGAAAAGAGGGGAGCCCGGGCCCACCCTCTACTCCAGACTCCAGCCCAGGGACCCTAATAGTATCATCTAAGATGGCTGACCTTTTAGGCACAAAACACAATACAATTCCCTGGGCTACTTCCCCACAGCAGTCCCTGCTTCTTCAAACTCCACTTCACCCTTACCTCAGGGCCTCCTTCCTTCAGTATGATATGTTGTCCAACACTCAGTCTTACCAACAGCATAACTTCCTTCCACAGCTCCTGACACCCACAGCCCACCTGACTAACTGGGAGGTTTTTATCTGGATTCAGCCAGTCCCTGATTGGCTTCAGGTGTCTCAATTAGGCTAGCTGTTTCTACTCCTTTCCAGAAGGTTCTTAATTGGCCCCAGGTGTCTTGATTGGTCTGGAGTAGCCTTTGTTTGGCTATCCAGGGAACAAGGACCTGCACATCCTGAGGCTGATATACCTGCCTTCCAGCACTCTCCTATATCCTTCTGGTCTGACTCCGTCACATGACCTATTAACTTGATGGTGTCTGACTGAGGTTGATTGTGTTGTTTCCATGGTGATCCACAGAGTCCCTCCTCTCATATATTTAAAGAACAGCTCTAAAAACATGCTAGGTGTGCAACTCACCCCAGAGAGTCTGTCTAGAGTGAACGTTCTATACAGAGTTTGAAATGCAGCAGGAGAAACATCTGGGGGAAAACAAACTATTTAGCTTGATAGACACATTTCCTTCTGAAGTTACATTGCTGCAATGGGTCCCAGGCTGGGAGCTAGGGTCTGATGAGCTGCCTTTGTTCACTAACCTGAACTAGCCAGGAGGGGGTCTCCACTCAGCTCATGTTCTTCAGTGGAGACTAACTGAGGCTGGTGCCAAATTTTCCAAAGCCAGTTTCTCCCTTCTAGGGTGACCAGACAGCAAATGTGAAAAATTGGGACAGGGGGTGAGGGGTAATAGGAGCCTCTATAAAAAAAAGAACAACCCAAAATAGGGACTGTCCCTATAAAATCGGGTCATCTGGTCACCCTACTCCCTTCCCACCTGCTCAGATGTTTGGCTGAAAGTTTCCTTAGTCTTATAACACTGGCTAATACCTCTAAAGATGGAGGGTGAAGTAGGGAAATGGGAGGATAAGGGGTTCTGGAGGCAGGGAGGGAAGGAATCCCAAAGTGGCTGCAGCAGCCAGAAGGTTGGCAGCAGAGTGAAAGAAGAGGGAGGAGGAGGGGTGGAAACCTAGGATGGCACATGCTGCTCAGGGCTTTGGCCTGATCACTTCACTGGCAATGAGGATCCTTGTCCTATGGGTTAACCCTTTATTTATCTGCTAGTCCGTCTCCATTATGCTGATGCGTTCTAGTGAGGCATCACTATCAGGAAACTTACCCCAGCTGCAGATGGTCTCCTCTTACAGTGGTCAGCAGCAAGCAAGGGCTTAATGAAGAGATGTACAAATACAATAGCCAGAGAGTGCAGGGGGCGAATGGGCTGGATGTCACTGCTGGGACTACCCATCCTGAAACATTACTGAGTGTGCAGTCGTCCAGGGGAGGGACCACAAGGCGTTCTCCCACTCAGCATTGATGGGCAGTGAACTACCTCCACACACCAGAGCAATTTGGCTGGGTTGGCAATTTGCTGTAATTATAAGGAGTATTATTATTAATAATATCCAGCTCTTTTATAGCTCTTCTCAGCCAGAGCTCTCAAAGCACTTTATGGAGGAGGTTGCTATCATTATCCCCAAGTCACAGATGAGGAAACTGAGCCATGAGAGGGGAAGAGACTTGCCCAAGATCCCCAGCAGGTAAGTGACAGAGGCACAAATAGGATCCACGTCTCCTGAATCCCAGTCCCATGCCCTATCAGCTAGGCTGCACTGCCTCCAGGAGGGATGCTCAAAGGTAGGGGAGAGGGGCAGTATCAGAGCTGTGGGGAGTCCCAGACCTGGGGTACAGATGGTCAGAAATATGGTGCAGTACTAGGGCTGTACGGGATTTGCTAGCACGTGCAGCATATTTTTGCTTTGGGGAAAGGTCTATCGAATTGAATAGGGAGCTACAGCTATTTAAAAAGCCTTCTGGAGAGAGGATGCTCGGTGCTGTTGGGGTTTTTTGCGCATTCTACCCGTTCTGTGGACCATCTGACGGAACTGAATAGAGAATCATCACCGGAGGATCGGCACATAGGGCAGTAAAAGAAAGCTATAGAAATGTTGCTGTTATCTATACAACTCCTGACAGTTATTAGCTCCCTGCTTTCACTCTCTCAGGGGAAGTACATCAGGATTTGTAGTTTATCTCTCAGCCTTTAGTCCCCTAATAGGATCCCATCTCTCTTACCAGGTTCATGTCTCATACAGACGATGAGAACTTTGCCTGTGTCCTGTCTCAGGCGCCATCTAGTAGCAACAAGCAGCAATACAGCTCGCTTACCCCACGGAGGACTGGGGTGTCCATTTCAGGAGCAGGCTCCCAGGCCATAAAGGGGATCGTCTTTCACCTCATTCACCCAATGAAAATCATCCTGGAGGAGACTGGTCTGGATGAGGGTGGGTGCTCTGCCTTCACACGGGGCTGCCTCCACCCCATGAAGCCTGGGACCCTGCTCACTCCTCTAGGGCGGAAAGGCAGCAGTGCTGCTAGAAGCCAGTGTGGCTGACCTGTGTCAGCCTGGCTGCAGGCAGTGCCCCTTCCCCACCCCACAGCCAGATGCGCGCCAGCTTGTCCTCCAGCCCCTCCCACTCAAACCATGGGCAGCACCATGCCACTGAGCTGCTGCCTGAGCTCATTAACATTGCTGCAATGGGTCCTAGGCTGGGAGTGGGGCCTGATGACCTACCTGTGTTCACTAACCTGAACTAGCCAGGAAGGGGTCTCCACTCAGCTCACGTTCTTCAGTGGAGACTAACTGAGGCTGGTGACACTAACACAGAGAAAGGAGCTGGAACAACAAGCACCCCACCTTGCTTTCTGCTGTGCTGCCCATTTGCTCTCCCTGGCCCAGCTACATCACGTTTGGTCACCTCAGCCCAGAACCCAACAACTGGCGAGTGACCGAGATCTCAGGGGGACAGTATTCTCCAGAGACTGCCCCACTTACTGCTCCAACCCTAGTTTGCTCTTTGCAGTCAATATTTTGGCTGCACAGGTGGAGGATGCGGGAGTTAGCTGTATTAACTTTCATGAACACCCTATGTGCCTCAGTTTACCTGCTTGGCATTAGCCTGCCCATCTGGCTGGGGTAGTCAAAGGAGGCTATTAAGGGTAAACAAGCAGGAAATGAAGCAAGAGTTGGGATAAGCCACCTGGGGTAAACAGCTTCAAGGGAGTTAAGATGACACTGGTTGGGGCTATTACGTGGGAAGATGCTGTTCGCCAGGCAGAAGGGGTGCCAGCGCTGAAAGCCTGGAGCTGCAAAAGACCAGGAATAGCTAAAAAGCCCCCCCTGGTTTGGGGTGGTGGGTCTTCATCAGCTGCCTGTGTGGGGGACACTACCAGAGACACACTGATTGAGGGAGCACCAGCAGCAGGCAGCTTGTGCCAGCCAGAGATGAAGGTAAGTGGGTGAGAAGAGGACCTTGCCAAAGGCTGCAAGGGAAGATGAAGGTGTAAGTGAGAGATGGTGTGGCTTGGCCTATATCGCGTGATCCCTTGGCTTGGACTGGCACGGCCCTGTGGGTGAATGATTAATAGGTAAGTCTGAAGCCCTTGTTTTCAGTCACTTTATTTAACTAATGCCCCAGGCTTCTGGAGGCAGAGAGTTTACAGGGGCCCAGCCCAGCTGGGCCACCTATACTAACACAGTTGGGAGACAGAGGCTGCAGCCCAGAACCCCGGGTGAGGGATCAGATCAAGACCATGAGGGTTCCACCCAGGGAGGAGTGAAGGTAGCAAAACCCATCTCCAGAGGGGTGCGCTCACGAGAGACTGAAAGAGGTTTAATGCACCTGGGTCTGCACTTCGTACCAGCTGCCCTTCTCGGAGGAGATGCCCCCTTTGTGCTGAGTGACACAGAAGGAAGATCTCAAGCGCTGCCCGAGCGTATGGAGCCCTGGATAACCCACAGCCTCTGACTGATGTGTTACAGAGGGGCACCCCTTTGGGCCTCCTTCTGGGCATCGGGCTTGTGCAATGCAAATAATTCCAGCCAGATCACATTGTGGAGGTTGGGAAGGGAGAGGCTGATATTTTGGGCCTTAAATAAAAACACACCTAGTCTATCCAGCCACCCTAATTGGAATGATAAGGGCCATCTCTAGGGCTCCAGCTCCGGGGCTGGGGGAAGCAGTTATACTATCCCTCTGCTCCTCAGCACAGCAGGGTGAACGGAGCAATGAAATAGTGAGACACAGAAGGAGCTCCCGTTCCGATCCAGCTCCATTCCTGTGCTCCACACACGGGATGAGCCGGAATAGTTCCTCAAAGCAAACTCAAGCTCCCGTGTCCAGCCCACTTTATATAACAGGCCCCTGCTCACTTCCCATCCCAACCCCTCCACAGTTCATGCTGGGGGGCTGCTATGACGCAGGCCAGTCCATGGCTCTTTTTTGAAGAGAAGTGACCTGAAGAAGGTGTCTATTGGCGTGACAGCCCCATCTGAGTGGCAGCTCCCCTGGCATGGCTCTATAGCATGGGGGAGTCCTTCTTGTCCTTTGGAGCCTCCACATGACTGGGAACGCTGGTGGGAAGGCTGCTGCCCGTGGAGCTGTGGCCAGCGGCAGACACAAGATTCATTAGGTCAAAGGGCAAAGGGAGGATGACGGTGGAAGGTTTCTCAGCAGACAGACATTGCAGCGTGTGCAGGTAACGGAGCTGGACAGCAGCTGGGGAGCTGGCTAAGCTCTCGGCTGCCATCTTCAGGGATTCGGAGGCAGCCTTCTCCCCCTCGGCAGCGATCACCTGCAGCACAAGGGAAGGAATGACGATTTCTGCACCATTCCACTGGGTTGGCCCCACCGGGGCTGGCAGGAGCTGAGGGGGCCTGGCTGGCTGGTGGGAGCTGACATTGTTTCTTACAGTGAGGCTGAGTGAAGATGCTAGGCTGGAGTCGCTGCGAGCTCCCTGCATGGCCCGTGCTCCTGCCTTAGTCTCTGCAGTGCCTCCTGCTGAGCAAAGGAGGGAGTGGAATAGCCCATGCAGCCAGGGCTCCTCTATCACCTCTCTGCTGTGCCCTCTGCTGGGAGAGGTTGGGACTGCAGCAGGGTAACTGCATGGCAGCACCTACCAACTCCTGTTATTCTTTAAAGCTGGGTTCCCCAGTCTGTGGGTCAAGTACCCCTAGGACAGTCAGAAGGGCCTTCCTGGGGATCTCGACCGGGCAGAGACCTCCTGTGGAGGAGGGCTATAGGATAAGCAAAGGAGGGAGCTGCCAGTCCAGGATTTGGAAGACAGGCACTGTGCACCAGCATTTAACCTGCCCTCTCCTCTTAGGATTCCCATCGCTTAGTGTAGGGACAGAGGCTGCCCCGAACGCAGCCAGCAGGGAGCGCCAGAGGGAAGCGTTTGATAAAAGGGCTGCTCTACACCGCCAAAATGGCTGGGCTCCACAGCGGGACGTAGGCATTGCAACACAGAGTGTGGAGGGGCACTGGGCAGTGCTTCCAGGAGGGGGTGAGAGCCCCCTCGGGTTAGGGAGGGGCACCCCTCCCATCGCAGGGTGTGGAGGGGCAGTGCTGTGATTGGGAAGGTGTATGGGGTGAGGAGCCAGTAGCGCTAGGGACAACTAGGCCTTCGAGGGCATCTCCCCTCCTGGTGGTGTATGTGGTCTCTGTCCAAATGGCTGGAAAAGGCTGGGAACTGATCCGCATGGGAATATGGGGCATTCACTCGTGTCCTACCCGCACTTTGGCCTGTCTCTGGGCCTCTGCTTCCACTGCCAGGGACTGCTGCAGTTCAGCTGGCAGGCGCACGTGGTTGCTGCAGGAGGAAGAGACAGGAGTTACATGGACCTTGGAATTCCCTGCCCATGAGTAGCGCCAGGCTTCTGGCCTGTCTGATACTGCACCCCAGTCTCTCCCGTCCCGGGCTGAGGCAGGTTACAAAAGTCCCTGGAGTTTGGATTTTCAGCCTTCCAATCTCATCTTCTACCCAGCTGGGCCCAACCCACCTAGCACTGAATCAATGGGGCCTTCCCAGGAACACTGATTCTTGGACTAGGGTCTGTTAGTGGCCGAGCTGTGCTTCTCTCCTTTGGAACCGGGCCAGGAAATCTGAATTGCACTAACAGGGCCAGAACCCAGCTCATGTAAATGGGTGTAGCTCGGACGACATCTGTGGCACTATCTGAGTTACTCTGCTGAGGAGCTGGCCCCGGCTGGAAAACACAAGAGCATTTTGTGCCATTTAAACTTTTGCAGCCCAGAGAGTGGAGGTGAGTATTTGGGTGTGATGTTGCACTCCATATGCTTTATGAAAATATGCTTGGAATGTGAATATGATGCAAAAGGTCTCTTGTGGGGTATAATTACAAAGCTTATAATCTACTGAGTGTGGTCATCCTATTTGTATGAATGTATCATTCTTGTATCTGAAGCTAGAAATATGAAATATAACTCTAAAGTCCTATTACAACTATAAAAAGTGTGGGCCATTAATAATGGCTTGGAATCTTGACAGCTCCCATTAACCAGGACAATTGGTTGTAAATGGCTCTGTTTACTTGCAAACCTTCCTGTGTTCATGTAAGTTAAGTCAGGTCAGGAATGGAGGCTTGAGGTCTCACAGGACATTTGACTGTGTCACCTGACACTGGAACCCATCTTAAACCTGATGCTTTTCCATTTAGAAGGAGGGGTGAGTGGGGACCCAGAGAGACAAAAGATTCCCACCTTGTGCCAAAGCTATAAAAAGGGGTGGAACAGAACAAAGGAGGTGGTCAGTCATAAGAAAACCTCTAGTTATCACCTGAGCTGGAACTAACAAGAACTGTACCAGGGGAAAGGGTGGGGCCAGACTAGGAAGGAGTCTAGCCTGTGAAAGAAGCTTATTATAATATCTCTAAGGGTGAGATTTTACCAGTATTCAGTTTCTTAGTGGATTAAGCTTATACTTGCATATTTTGTTTTATTTTGCTTGGTAACTTACTTTGTTCTGTCTGTTATTACTTGAAACCACTTAAACCTTATTTTTGATACTAAATAAAATCACTTTTGTTTATTAATAAACCCAGAGTATGTATTAATACCTGGAGGGGCGGGGGGAAGCAAACAGCCATGCATATCTCTATATCGGTGTTATAGAGAGCAGCCAATTTATGAGTTTATCCTGCATAAGCTTTACACAGAGTGAAGTGGATTTATTTGGGGTTGGGATCCCATTGGAAGTTGGGTGTCTGGGTGCTGGAGATAGGAAACTTGCTGAGCAGTTTTGGTTCAAGTCTGCAGCTTTGGGGTGTGTGGACCAGACTTGGGTCTGTGTTGCAGCAGACTAGCGTGTCTGGCTGAACAAGGCAGGGTTCTGGCATCCCAAGCTGGCAGGGAAAACAGGCTCAGAGGTAATTCCAGTATGTCAGGTGACAGTCCCAAGGGGGCTGAGTGAAGGCATGGGGCACTGAAGAGGTGACACCTGGGGCAAAGGTGGAAAGGGAGCAGACATTAGCAATCAGTGTTTGCAAAGGGGCACGGGGAGGTTTCTTTATCCTGCTGGGTCTCCGCTTCATACATTTCCTACCTACATTTCTGTTCTCTCCACCTTGATTCCCCAGCGACATGTGACTGCATCCAAGGCGACCTGTAGAGATGGGGATATAGTGACCGTGGGCAGTGTGTGTGGCACTGTGCCAAGGCACTTACAAACAAGTCAGACAGACGGCACAGGCCCACAGGATTCACTGGCTGAGAGCTCGTGTTGGAGGGATGTGTCTGCTATGGACGCTGGTGCATGCTACAGAAAAACACTTCTGGCTAAAAGGCTTAAGCATCTCTAAAGGCTGGACACAAAGAGAAATCCCTGTAGAGGGCAGGGAGGTAGGCTGCCATGTGCGTCTTCATTGCTCTTGTCTTCTGGGTCGAACACTGTGCTCAGGAAGATTTGCTCCCGGAGAAGTCAACTGACTCAGATGCACCACTGCTGCCTCAAAAAAACCAGTTCTGGTGTAACTCCACTGAAATCAGCAGGGTGGGGCCCCTTACCCCAGGGGTGAATTTGGCCCTGGATGTGTCATTTGAGTCGAGAGGGTTGATCATTTCCCAGCGTGGATTGCTTCCCCCATGCCCCTCTCAGCCCCTGGATTTGTGTCACCTTTGCTGCAGCTGGCAGAGAAACCCACCGATTCCCTACTTTGTCTGTGGTGCGGCCCATCAGGACTGTATCTCGCCAAAGTACTTTGCCCTGGAACAGCCTCTCTAATCCAAGGGACTCAAAGTACAATCATCATATTGTTGCCTTCCATTGGGTGCAGCAAGTCACCTGATGCTATGACTGATCCCTGCAACTGATCACTGTGGGCTTCTTATGGACCTTTCCCTTATAGGCCCAACCCAAACCCTTACCCCCGTGTTGAAAGATCGATCTACTGCTCTGCCCCACAGCTGTCCAGCTCCATGTGGAGATACCTTCATTTCCTGGCCAATGCTCTTCCTCTCCAGGAGGATTTCACTGAAGGATCGATGGGCCAGCAAGCGCTTCATAGTTGTCTGCACCAGCAGCTGGACAGCGCTGGACAGGTTGGCCACGCTGGTTAGAAGGAGAGGGGCGTTTTCCATCCGGTAGTAGCAGACAGCATCTATTTCCACAGTAACCATGTCTTTGGTCACCACCTAGACAGAGAACGTTGGGGATGATGAAGCTGGTTCTGATAATTCTAGAGTGGGATGGAGGAGCTGGGAACACTGCAGCAGGAGGAGAATGGCCTTGTGGGTATGGCACTGGGCTGGGTTTCAGGAGATCTCAGGGATTCTGGTCCTAGCTCTGACCCTGGGCAAGTCACTTTGCCTCTCTTTCCTTTCCTGTTTTTGGCCTGTCTTGTCTATTTCGCATATAAGTGGTTTGGGCAGGGACTGTCTCTTACTATGTGTGTGCAGTGCCTAGTACGATGTGATTATCACTGACTGTTTATGGCAGCGTCCACTGCATGCTAGAAGTCATGCAGGGTGGTCCCTCCGCGAAGCAGCCCCCACACTAAGAATCTCAAGGGCGCGGGCTCTAGATGCTGCTATTAACAGCTATTAATAATGTAGCTGCGTACAAGGCATTCAGGGAGAGGGAACCAAGGAAAGAAATGAAAACAAAGGATTTGAGCTGCTCCCCACTGGCCTGTGCCTGCCTAGACCCTGGAAACGACAGACTCTAATCTCAGCAGACTGTCCTTCCAAGGCTGGGACGTACGTGGGGTCCTGCAGATGAGAACTTAAGAACCATGCCCCAGCCTCCTCTGCGCGGGACCCTCTGGCACTTTTGCTGAGAATCTGGCCCAGTGTCTTTGGCCGAAAACTCTTCCTCCCTCCTTCTTGTCGTGCTGTGCTGTACTGGCCAGTGGTGCATTGGGTTGTGCTTGGTGTGCTGTGTTGTGCAGCAGTGTGTTCTGTTGTGCTGGGCAATAGCGTGGGTATTGCCCACTTTGTGTGTTCAAAAATCATTAACTTGGATGAAAAATGGTGAGATTTTAAAGTACAAAGCACCCCACCTGTCTGACTTGTGCTTTCTAGTTTCTGCACTTCGAGGGGGCATTTTGGTCACATTTGCAAGCCCTTCTGCACAGCCATGAAGCCTAGGTATTTAGCATTGATTAAGGGAGGCGGGGAAGTGAGATTCTTGCCCATTTGCTTGACTGAAGGACCTGGGGCTTATGAAAAACACCAACTATCATAAACTTGGCAATAAGATCATGAGCACTGAGCAATGTGCTGTGTGCCAGTCAGCTAATGTCCTTTGCCCAGAGCTGAACACGAGCAGAACAACCAACACGAGGCACTGGCTGCAGTTAACTTCAGGCTTAAGCCTGCCTCGTGGGTGGGTGTAATATTTTATGCCACCTTCCCACTAGAGAGCAACTAGAGCTAACCAGCTATAGGAAAGGCTAATTCTAGAGATGCCAGGGAATAAATGGAAGGGAGTTGGCTTACCTCATGGAAGGGGATCTCTAGGGTTTTGAGGCGACGGTCTACCTTGTGATAGGTATCCAGACAGGGAAGGAAGAAGAAAAGGCCTAGGGGAGGAAAAGACAGAGCAGTGGCATGTAACTGGATACAATGGAAGAAAGTCCCACACCCTTACCCAACGGGAGCAAACTTGGGGCTATGTAGGACAAGAGAAAGACCAGAAGGACCCAGAGCTGCAGCATCTCCAGCACTAAACACCTGCCCGGATGTCCTGCTGCAGGAATGGTTGGAGAGGAGGGGAAGTTTTGGGAACTCTTCCCAAAAGATGTGGCAGAGAGATACTGAGGGGTTCCCCTGGCCCCCCAGGGCTAAGGTTTTAGAGTCACTTGCTGTCCCCAGTCAGCATGCTGGGTTCTCACTTCACAGGGGAGCCCACGGCTTAGCACCAAGATGCTATGACCAAAATCATTGTTTCGGCATGAGCTGTAGCAGTTGGAGCAGGATCCAGATCAGAACAAGCTGTGGGCTGTTTGGACGGGGGTTCTGGCTCAGGCTCAGGGCTGCCTAGAGTTCTCACAGCGGGGAGCTTTGAGGAGAGGGGCGCCAGGCCTGTGGGGTTCCCCCCAGGCAGCTAAAATATGGGGAGTGTGGCTGGAGCAAGCCGAGCGTCGCACATACACGCCAAGAGCCATGTGAGAGGAGACGGGTAGGGAGATGACACCACAATCTGCCACTGGGGGTGGGAAAGGGGCTGTACTTCCACTTCCTCATGGCTGGGAGGGGGAAGGGAACGAGGGGGCTTGAAGCCTGACCCCAGCACTTCAGCAGTGGTTGGAAGCATACTAATGTCAGGAGCTCCACAGGAACTACCGTTGCCAGGAGAGGAGCCAAAACAAGGCTCCCGAGAAATGCCTTTTCCTTTCCTGGCTCAGCTGTGTGGAGCAGGGGAGGACCGAGGGAGCTGCAGGCAGGCGGCACAGGATTTCCAGACGCGCCTCATCCACTCATCTCCTGTGGCCGGAGCAGCACAAGGGGCACCAGCCCTTTGAGGAGCCAGTCACCTGCCAGCAGATGGCAATGCCCGCATTGCCAGCCATTAGCAGACCTGGTATGAGAGGGAGAGTGCCAGAGCCCACCGGGGTGGGGCATTAGGAGGACAAGGCCATCAGATGTGGGAGAGAGGAGAAGGGAGGATCCCGCCCCCATCACAGACTCAGGATAAGCAGAGGCTGGCCTGGGTCAGGCTGTACATTTGTGGGTGGGGTGAGAGGTACAGGGCATGGGGAGGGGGGCACTGGGCGTGGGATCATCTGGGAACAGTGAGGATGGGGTGGCTGGCCCTGCAGTTCTGGGAGCCCCCTTGGAGTCTTTCAGGAGTGTGGCAAGAGAAAGGCGTGACAGAGCGGACAAATTGCTTACCGGGCCCTCGGGGCCTTCCGGGAAGGAGGCGCCCAAGTCGGAACACGATGGCTCTCTCGTACTCCCGCACGACCTGCAGTGGGGGACACAGAGGCTGGAATTGGTGGAGGTGGGGCTCTGAGGGAAGGGCTATGGCATTGGAAGAGAAGCTGGCGAAATCATTGTTTCGGGAAAACCGTCGCAAGGCAAACTGTGCAGAGCCAGCCAGCCAGAGCTATCGGCTATGTAGCTCCATTCACGCCAGGGCTGCTATCTCCATTTACACTAGCTGAGAATCTGGCCCAGAGACTATATGACAATTGAAACTGTGGCCTGCTTCCGGCCATGGGAACTGAGAGCAAGGAGCCTGTCGCTCCAGTGCTCTCGATACACAGCAGAGAGGGGGAAGCCACTTGAATCAAACACAGAGGGGGCAAGATCCAGATCTGTGGTGGGGCAAGTACACTGGGATGAAGAATTCTGGGAGGAGTGCAAGGGTGGGGAATGACTGGGACTGTGCATTGGGGTCAGGGGAGATTGTGTTTGGAGGTGCAAGGAGACCACGACAGGGAGGTGGGTATGGGGCTGAGAGCCACGAAGGGGGAGACTGAGATTAGATGGGGATCTCGGGGAGACTGGAAATGGGAAGCAGTGTAGTGGGGGAGGGGAGACATCTGAGAAGAGCCAGTGTGCAAAGAAACAACTGGGACGGAGCAAGGAGTCAGATTTAGGAGAGACACAGATTAGACCAGGAGGCTGAGGTGGGAAACTGGGACTGGAAGCCAGTGGGGATGGGGACTGTGGACATAGGAGGCTGAGCAGGAGACACAGACAGATGGGTTGAGGAGCTGGGAGCAGGGAACTGGGACTGGCTGGGCAAAGGAGATGGGGACTGGGATGAAAAGTCTGAGGAGTGGAGATGGGGACTGGCTAGGTGAGGAGGGACAAGGACTGAGACAAGGAGCCCAGGGTAAAGACGGGACAGGACCAGCTTGGAGGGGAATGAGCAGAAGAGTCTGCACACTAGAATACATTCCCCTCCACAATCAGAAATGGAACCCAAAGTCCTTGAGACCCTAGGTGATGATGGTGAGGCAGCACCCGCTGGCTTGAACTCCTGGCTTGAAGTAGTACTAACAACCAAATACTTGGTAATAGCTTTCAGCAGCACCTCCCACTTTGAAAACTGTTCCAGCACCTATGCATGAGTCTCACCATTCCTCTGCTGTCAGCAAATATATGGGATACCATCTGGCTATGTGTCTCATCCCCCTCTAGTATTGGGCCATACTGAAGATAACAACCTACTATGGCTATCAGTTAATCCATCAGCTCATTGGTTCTCCAAGTGGGGATTGCGACGCCTCGGGGGGTCACGGCCCGCTTATGTGGGAGTCGCGAGTCCCAACCCCAGCAGCGGGCTGCTGGCTCGAGCCCGATCTCCGCGGCAGGCAATCTGGCCCCTGCGGCCGGCTGCTGGCTTCAGCCGTGAGCTGCCGGCTCCTGCCCCGACCCGCCAGTGGGCTGCTGACCGCAGCCCTGAACACAGCGGGCGGTGGGCTCCAGCTGTGATCCCCGGGACTGGCTGCTGGCCCCAGCCCCAACCCCAGTGGGCGGCGGGCTCCAGCCGCGATCCCCAACCCCAGCGGGCAGCGGGCTCCAGCCCCTGCCCTGACCTGCTGGTGGGCTGCTGGCCCCAGAACTGACCCCAGCGGGTGGCGGGCTCCAGCCGCAATCCCGACCCCAGCGGCGGCGGGCTCCAGCCGCAATCCCCAACCCCAGCAGCGGCGGGCTCCAGCCGCGATCCCCGGGGCGGGATGCCGGCTCCTGCCCCGACCCGCCAGTGAGGGGCTGCAGGCCCCAGCCCTGACCCCAATCCCAGTGGTGGGCTGCTGGGCCCAAGCTCCTCCAGCCAAGCTCCACCCCAAACTCCATGCCACGCCAAACAAAGGGCGCCAAACAAAAGTTTGGCCAGGCAACATTTTACCTATGACTGACCCTCGTAAGGAGACAACATTCGCAGCTGAACAGATACTTTTTCTATTTAAAAATAACTTTTCCACTTATTTTTAATTAAATAAAAGTGTGTTTTAGTCTTAATTTAAAAAGCAGTGAGAAAAGGTAAATCCATTTTAAGCAATGGGGTTTACATTTAGTATTTAACCGTATTAAATATCAAAAATGTGTATTTAATTTCTAGAGGGGGTCGCGGTCAGAAGCTCAGTGTTGGAAAGGGGTCACCAATACAAAAAGTTTGAGAACCACTGCATTAGCTCAAGTGGCAGAGGGATGAGTGGTGTACATCAGTGGTTCCCAAACTGGGGTTTGTGAAGCCCTGGGGGTTTGCGAAATGTTACAGGGGTTCTCAGGAAAAAATTTCCTAATGGTGGACAGAACTGTCCCTAGGAACTCCGGGCAGCATGGGGCCGACAGCCTGGAGCCCTGGACTTCCAAGAGCTAAAGAGATCAAAGCAAGCCTCGCTATCACACTGAGGAGATTTAAACTTCAAGACTCCTTATCAGAAACGGAAAGGGAGTTGGATGTTTTTAAAATTAAATAGGCAGCTAGTACTGTTTTTAAAATTATTACAAAGAACAAGGTTAAATTTCGTTTTAACATGTGTTGTTTACCTGGACTGCTCAAGACCTGAGTGCTTGTGTAGGAGGAACTCTTTGAGCTGGCTTCTTAAATACCTTGATGCTATATCACAGCTGATACTCCTTGATGAAACATAGGAGCCTCGTCTTATAACAGGCTTATTCAAAGTGATACAAGCTACGAAAGTGAGATCTTGGAAGAGTGTTGCTGTTTCATAATGTAATAATACTGTAATGATAAATAATAATAAATAGTGTGTAATAAGCACGTCATAAAACAAATTTTATATTTCCAAGATCTCTGCTTTTATAATATATATTCAGGCGAAGGGGAAAAATCCCTGGAAATTTTCATTTTTACAAGGGTGTTCGTGAGACTTGACATTTTAGTGAAAGGGGTTCACAGATTTTTAAAGTTTGGGAACCACTGGTGTATATAAAGGTTCTGACCCTGCTGAGGACTTACTTGGGTGTCAATATGATGCCACATGATGGCATTTCTGTGTTTTCAGTTTGCTTTTTTAAAACTCTAGGAAATTACGCACAAAAACTATGTTAAAATACCTTAATAATGTTGCAAACTCAAGCACACTATGCATTGCCTCACCTTCATGCAGAACCAGACAGAAATGGGGAAGGTCAATATGATGAAGAGAAGGGACAAGATGGTAAGAAGCCACTCACAGATACCTCGACCGCGAGCTGTCAACCCTAAAGAAAAATAAAGAAAAAACCCATTAGCAGGTGCCTATTTCCATATCACTGACCGATTGACATCTGCTTGTGAGGTCAGAAATCGAGCTTCCACTAGGAGATCAAAACCTGCTCAGAGATAGGCAGAGTGTGATCGCCTGGGCTGCAAGTTGACCAAGACACTGGAGTCAGTATTCGGGGCCTGGCTTCAAAGGGTAAAAACATGATTGTGTGTGAGCATTTTGGGGCAGAGGCTGACAGCACCCTGGGGAACAAGAGCTGACCAGGCACTATTGCTGGTATCGTACTTTAAATACTCCAAAAGTCCCAGCAAAGAAGGGATATTCAGTGTGTCCCATTTCCTAGGTGCAGCCTGAGCCAGCCTGTCTCCTGTCGGGGAGGTGGAGCTCTGCTGCTGGGCGGGTACAACGCTTTTCTAGCAGTGTGTTTGGGACGATTCCATTGCCCCAGGTGGACACATGAACCAGACAAAGCCAACGCTTATTTGGGACAGGGTGGGGTGGGGGAAGGCACCAGAACCAGGGGAAAGCTCTACTCCTCCCAGCTGTTCTAAGCAGACCCCGCATTATCCATCTGGGACTGGTTCAGGGGGATCTCAGGCTGGGCCTGTGTGTCCCTTTGAAATGGATTCCAGCTGCAACCTTGACACTATGGAGTGTGTAGCACTGTGCATGGGTGTGTCTGCTACGCCTGGAAATCCACACCAATAGGAGGGACTAGAGGCTGCAGCCCAACCCCCAGGCTTGTGATTTTGGCAGGCCAGGGCGGGCCACGTGCCACTTTTCCACTGATGCCCTTAGGAACAAAGGCCCAGATCCTCAAAGGCTTTCATGGGAGTTAGGTGCCCAGATGTTTATTTACTAATGGACAATACAGGAAGGAGAAAAATCAGAGAGCAGAGATCATTTAAAACAGACATCTCACCAGGCCTGTGTGAGGATAGCTGTGCTCTCTTTCTAACCTACCAGCTCCTTCAGTGCTCAGGCATTTATAGCCCCTTCCATTCAGGAAGAAGTTAAACCTCACACACTCCCTGTGACATTGATTATTACCAGATAGGAAAGCTCACACATCCACTCTGTGGCCCACCTGAGATCAGAACCCAGCACTTCTGCCTTCAGGCAGGTGCTCTGTTCACTACGCTACATTGGTTTTACCTTTAAAATATTCTCCCTTTGAACCTTCGTCTCTGGCCATAGGCTGGTAGGAAGGAGAGCAAGAGCCCCCTTCTCCTCCTGGGCTGATGCTGACTCCACCCTCTCCCCAAAGTGGGCATGCTCCAATAGCTGGCCTCTCAGGGCTACTGCACTTTAGAGGACCCATGGCCCTACTGGGCAGATGGCTTCCTGCTGGGTGCAGGCACAGCCCTGAAAGTGGACTGCTTCCTCTTTCTAAAGGTTAGTTAACATCCCTGCTTCCACTCACCACTCCATTTCCTTCTGTCTTTAGGGCCTCTCTGAAGAAAGGCCAGGTCCAGAGAGGAGCTTGTACCTAAGCCCCACGTGCCAATACTCCAAGCTTTAAGGGTTCAGAGCCTGTATCTGAATTTTGCAGCTGGACCTTCTCCCTATCACAAGCTGAACTAAACCTGTGGCTAGAAATGCTCCCAAACTGCATGTGTCCCCGGACTTTCCAGCAATGCTCTGATTGTGTGGCTTGGTTTCTTGGTTGTAGCAATGAGCAGCTCCCTGTAATCAAGGCAGAACTCCTTGGAGGAAGGAGGCAGCTGTAGAGAATTGATCATCAGGGAAAGAGAAGTAAAGCTGGGGCAGTGGAGCAGCTGGACTGGGGAGGGGTTTTGCTGTTTCTTGGCATTCCCTCCCATCTCTGTAATGCCAGGGCTGAACAGATCAGTTCTAGGGTTAAAGCAGGTGCCTATTGGTAGTATAATGCCAATGTACAAAGGATGAGAGGCAAAGAGCTCTGTTGATCACCTCACAGTCCCCTTCCTTCCCCCATGTGCCAGATCCCTGCCCCTGGAAGTGGCCATCTCGATCTGTTTTCTGTGGCAATAGGTTGGTTCAGGTGTGTTCTGGGCAGAGCAAGGCTTAAGAGCCACCTAGGATAACTCTGGCTAGAAGCTGCTTCCATCTAAGCCTGGTAAATAATCCCCTGTGCTTTTCAGAGTTAAAGGGTAATAGAGCTAGTGAGGCTGTGGCCTAACAAAGCTGATGAGCAGCGCTCTGAGGCCTAGAGGGATGCAGGGTGGCTGCTGCTTGCCGCTAAATCTGTTGCTTTATTAGAAATGGAGCAGGTCCTGATGTCTCTGAGCAGCCTGGCTAGCCCTAAGGCATGGTGCTGAGCCCTTCTGAAAACCTGGCCCCAGGGGTTTGTGATCGCTGGCTCCTGCGCTATGCAATTATTGCACCCGCTTTGCTCTCCCTTTGCACTGGTGTAGACGATGATACCGGGATCAGAGCAGAATCGGACCTCAGTGCCCCAAGAGCCTCTGTGCCTGCTGCTCTCTTGTCCTTTCCAAATCCTACCTTCCTCTTGCTGCTCGCTTTCCAGCAGTGCCATCCCCTCGGTTTCCTCGTCAAAAGACACTACGTCGTCCACGTCCACCACCGTGGAGCTCGGCACCCTGTTGTCCGTCTCTGTGGGGCTCTTGCCCTCCTTGGCTTTCCCCTTCTTGAGCCCCTCTCTGTCCTTGCTGGCTCCTCTTCTGCTCTCCACCTTCCCTCTCCTGCCCCGGGAGTCTGTGGGCTCTCGGTCCCTCCTGTGGGACTCTCTGGAGGAGCTGCGTGCCCGCTTTTCCATCCTCATCGGGGCTGCGAGCAGAGGAGCGTGCAGCTCTTGGGAAGCAGCTTGCTGTGGCGGCAGGATGACCAGTCTGGGGAATTTATCGGGGAGTGGAGGAGGTGGCAGGGGCGGGGGAGGCGCAGGAGGTTTTGAGCATGCTCTGGGCTTGTTAGACTTGTTGTACAGTGAGCCAAGCAAGCTGTTTCCCAGACAGTGTCCTGTCCCCCACCTCCCCAGCCCTGGCAGGGGAGTTTCAGGAAGGCTCAGTCCTTGCCAATCAGATGCTAAGACAGTGGAATCCATGATGTGGGTCTATGTGCTGGTACATGACTTTGGCATAAAATGCATTGACACTCACACAAAGGGGTCTTCTTTGTGCATCTGTAAAGCAACCCTCCCTCTCCCCGCACCTCCCCTTGCAGCCATCTGGCTCTCAAGGTTTCTGAATTCGCCTGGCATCACTAGCACCATAACTTGGGTGGAGAATCCCAAACCTTTGCTGTTGAAAGCAAGTGCCCAAGTCAAATCCTGAATATTTCCCATGTTTAGAAATAATCTCCGTTAGGGCTTGGGATGGGGAGATTGCTCTCCAATGGCTCTGCTCCCTAGAAACTGGTGGTTGGGTTCCCGAAGCAGCAGGGGCATGGTGACATACAGCTGTTCTATTAGAATATAACAACTATGTTGCTTTTCAAATTCAAGTGAGGCAGTTCAGTGCCAATCCAGCAATGTGCTCCCTTGAGCAGAGCTCAGTTGAATTTAGTGTGGCTCCATTAGGGCACAGGGCTCGCTGCAGGACTAACAATAATAATACCAGCTCTTTTTCTAGAGATTTTCATCAGTAGATCTCTAAATGCTTTACATAGGCTGTCAGAATCATCGTCCCCATTTTACAGCTGGGGACACTGAGGTCTGGGACCTTTAAGACTCTTGTTTAAATGACAGAACCGTAACTTTGTGCCTGAAATAGCTCCTCGGGGTCTCAAGATGTGCAGTGTTGGGGGGGTACACTAATCTGCATAACACACACACTCAGCAGCAGTGTGAAGGATGCCCTCTCACTTGCATGCTACATCAGAGGGTCCCATTGGGTTGTCAGTACATGACTGTTAGCAGGGAGAGGGGTAATTCTCACAGGGTAAACTGCATAAAGCTTTTCACTCAGGCCTCTCGGAGAGGAAAATCCTGTTTCATGGCGGTTTACATTTGGGGCTCACAGATATTGGTTTCAATTGATCATTAACGTGGTAAGAGGGAAAACCCCAAAGTTTATTTTTTTAAAACTAGGCATCCACTTAGCAGAGCGATGACAAGCCCAGTGTTATGTTTGTTCACCTCCAGCCTCCAAAACTAGAATGAAATAGAAGTGCCCTGAACGCCTGCTTGCTGTTTTGGTTTCTTTCTTTGTCTCTCTGCCCCCCTTCCCTTGGTTCTCATTGGTATCTGCTGTTAGACGGTTAACTGTTCCTTTCTGCAGTTCCAGTTGGTATCCTTCACTTCCTGCTCCAGACTATTGCCAAACGTTGCTGTGCATTGGTAACTAATAGCAGTATTCTGCCCCCAGAAGGGGCTGCATTTTGTTGGTGGGCAAAATAACTAACGATACAGTAACCTTCATTTATCTATGGTGCAGAAGTGTGGCTCGTCCTTTGTAGATCTGAATGAAGCACAGGAAATGTATGTATGCACGTTTAAATTGTTACAAATAACAGTATTTAGCGTAGGATGTTGACGTTATTGGCTGTACTAAAGAAAATAAGGATCTTATTATACAGAACATTGGAATGAATTGTTGTGCTGCTGAAAATTCAACTCTCTGTAACCCTGGATGTTAAAGAAATAAAAAACGAGCAGCTGAAATGTTCAAGCCTCTTTCCATTAAAATGAAACAAAGTGACTTTATATTTGCAAAAGTAATCTCCTTCCCCAGAGAAATCATCCCCAGCCAAGTGACTTGGTACACCCAGCTTCTAGACTAGCAACTATGACCATAGCCTGACTTCTGCTTGTGATACCTTGGTAGGTTCAGCCGCGTCCAGCCCAGACACTGTTACCCTAGTGGTGGGGATGCAAGACTAGAGATCTCCCACCAGCTGCATTGCTAGACAAGGGAAGCCAGTGCAAGGAGGATGTTAGACTCTTACTTGAGTGACCATATGTCCTGTTTTGGCCGGGATAGTCCCTTTTTTAAGTCCTGTCCTGGCTGTCTCGACTCTTTGGGCAAAACTGGGCATTTGTCCCATTTGCTCTTGCTGACTGATCATCAGTTGGCGAGAGCAAATGGGACAAATGCCCAGTTTTGCCTCAAAAAGTGGTGTGTGACCCCTAGAGGGGCATGGAGGCACATGCAGGGGGCTGGGGTGAGCAGTAATGCCAGCCCTGTGTGGGAGGGAGGGCTCGGGATGGGCGGCAGGTGTGGTTTGGGCTGGTGGCGGTGGGAGGGAGAGGGAAGAGGAGGGCCTCAGTCCAGCCCAAGCGGTGTCCCATTTTCCATTTGGGAAAATATGGGAACTCTAACTGTCACTCATTCTCCATTCCCTTTGAGGAGTGAGAAGATTTGTCTGTTAGGGCCATGCTATGGACCAGTTCGCTCTGTATGCTTTCTTCCATGTTGGGGAGCTGCTCACCAGCAAAGCAGAGGTTAGTGCTTGCTCAGCCTGACTCTGGCATCTGAGGAATTTCAAGCTATCCTAAGCAATTTAGGTGAGATAGCTTCTTAGTGGGGACCCAGCTACACCACAGTGGTCTCATAGCCAGCTCTGTTTGTAGCATAGCTGGTGCTTAACCATGTTCTCAGACCTTGCTACAGCATTGGCTCTGCAGGGCTTTAGCCCAGTCTGGAAATGCCTGAGATTCCCATTGCGTTCAAAGTGGAACCGAGTGGGGCTGTGCTGTGCAGCTGATACTTCAGCCAGGGCCTCCCTTGGGCAACTTCTCTTTCAGCCCCCTTCATCTGCTCCTCTCCTACCACTCAGTGACAGGCACCCACCAGCTGCTCCCTCTTTCCAACTGGAATTTCTCTGCCCCCGACCCTAGAGAGGCTGTCGCACCTGGTTGCTGGTCCCTGTAGCAGCAGTAGCAGGAGATGGATTTCCCCAAGGAGGCTGGTAATCAGCAAGTTGGTTCTTTGGGAGCGAAAATGTAAATGTTACAGTGAGGGTAATTAACCGTTGGAAAAGTTAACCACAGGCAGGGGTGGATTCAACAGCTCTGGCCATTTTTAAATCCCGATTGTATGTGTTTCATTACGATTCACATTAAGAATTATTTTCTGGTCTGTGTTATCCAGGATTTCAGACTAGGTGATTGCAATGGTCCCTTCTGGCTTTGGAATCTATGAAAGTGGCTGTGGGTAGGTGGGGGTCATTGGAGGGAGTGTGGCTTCCCTGTAGCTTGTGGGGGGGGGGGGGTCAGATGGAGATGATGTACCCTGTGTTGTAGCATGGGGAATCCGAGGATCCAGACTGTCTTGGCTGTCTGGGTTTGCACGTGTGGGGAGAGGAGGCAGTGTTTGCAATAAGTAGAGCAGAGGTTTAGATCTGCCCGTGGCTGCTGTTGCAGGAGCTCTGATGCTGGCCGGTGATTGAGTAGGCTACACCTTGCATTGCTGTAACTATCAGAGATGCTGATGAGGACAGAGAAGAAGGATTCCTCTTAGAGCAGAGGTGGGAAAACTACAACCTCCCTTCTGGTCAATTGGTGCTGACTTAGTACTGATATTCAGAGTTTATCTAGAAGCACAGCTATGCTGTTGTCCAGCAGGCATGTGCGTTGTTAAAGGAGGAGGAGAAAGAGGAAGGGAGTACAGTTAGGTTGGCAACAGTCTTTGTTTTCTCTTGGATTCCTGTTTTATTGGAAATCTTTGCAGGCTGCCAAGTCAGGGTATTACAGGCATGCCTGAACTCTGAACTTTCTACTCCCTGATCTAGTTTGTAGTGTTAAGATCTTGAAACATATTATTTACTGGCAAATTACTTGTCCCAGGGAAATGTTGAATGACTGTGGCTACAGTCAAGCAAATGGAGTTGGGTAGGTACTTGGGAGAAAACATGATACATAACTAATATAGTGTCCTTAATCATCCTCATCTGCTGCAAGTGGTATTTCAGGTCAGCAGTAAGTAATTCTGAAAGTTGGTCAGACTGCTTTGGCTATGGTCCTTTCTCACCCAAAGTAGGATGTAATCTTTAATAACTATAAGAGCCTGGACCTTTGATTTCTTGGCTGGTGTTCTGGATGCTATTTCCTGAGGGTTCTTTGTAAGAGCAGTTTGCAGCTGAGCAACTCTCTGTTGATCTCAGGAATTTGGATTTGAGAATAATGCAGCATGTTTACCCCTGCCCTGAGGAAAATCAGTATAGAATGAAAACAGGAATCATGTATTCAGATGCAGGCATTTCCCCTCCCTGTTTTCTCCAAACCCCTTATCTGTGGCCTGAGTCCCCAGGAATCGTACTAAACAGTACAACTTTTTGTAAATAAACAAAAAAACTGAACAGGCATCACAGATGGATTAAGGAAGAGAAATGGACCATTGGCCTGAACACAGGACTGGAGTTAGGAATTCTAAGTCAGATTATGACAGTGATTCCCTTTTTACCATTGGGCAAGTCACTTAGCCTTTCATTCTTAGATTTTGCCTCTGTGTAGAGTAGGGATTATAAACAGATTTCTGAAAAAATATTCCAAAAACTAGCAAAATATGTAAAATGTATCCGCTTTAATTTTGTTACAATAAATTAAAATTGGTCCCTTTCTTTTCTTGGTTTGTGTGCATGTGAAAGGGGAATAATGCCTATTTCACGCAGAGGTGCTGATTAATATTTAAGTGTTTGAAGGAGTAAAGTGCCAAATAGTATTCTATTGTATTGGCTCTAAAGGACAGGGTCATTTTGTTATAAAATGATTGATTAATAAAGAGATGGAGAAAATTGGCTTGACTGCATGGGATTTAAACAGCATAAATTAATTCTCTTCTACCCAGAGAAATCATGGGAACTCAAGAGGCAGAGGTGCAAGTAAGCCGGTATGCCATACCAGCAAGAGCTGGTGTGCCGTACCAGGGACCAGCTTCCCCAGGCAACAATTTAAAGAGGCTCTGCTGTGGTAGCTGCAGCTGGGAGCCCTTGGCCCTTTAAATCGCTGCCAGAGGCCCCAGCTGCTGCTGCTATCCCAGGGCTCCAGCAGTGGGGCTTGGGTGGTGATTTAAAGGGCCTGGGGATTTAAAAGCCCTGCCTCTTCTGATTGAGGTCCTGCCCCCTGCTCAGGACTCTGGAGTACCTGTAAGTCCTTTAAGTTACTTTCACTTCTGTTGAGAGGTCATCTAGTACAGTCTCCTGCACTCAAAGCAGGACTGTGTATTATGCACCCACCATTTAGTAGCTCCATCTAGCTCAGGGGTGGGGAAACTACCTAACTGGCTCCTGAGCTTTGGCTGGGGACACTAGCTCCTCCACCCTCCCCTGCTGTCCCCCCTGCCCCATGGCCTCAGCGTGCAGTGCTTGGGGAGGCAGGCGGGGGATGCAGCTGCACGTTTCAGCGATCAGTCATGGCAGTGTGTCTGGCAGCATGGGAAGGAGGCCGGGGATGCAGTTGGATAGGGTGAAGAGGATCTTGGGGGTGGTGAGGGGATGAGGAATGGGGGGGGGGTTGATAGGGCATGGGAGTCCCAGGGGGCCTGTCAGGGGGTGAGGGTGTGGCTAGGCATCAGGCAATCAGGAAGCAGGGGGGTTGGATAGAGGGTGGTTAGTGGCAGAGGGTCTCTGGAAGGGGTAGTCAGGGGACAAGGAGCGGAGGGGGGATGGGATGGGTCAGGGATTCTGAGGGGGGCAGTCAGGGGATGTGAAGTGGGTGGGGGTCAGATAGGGGGCAGGGCCAGGCTGTTTGGGGAGGCACAGCCTTCCCTACCCGGCCCTCCACACAATTTTGAACCCTGATGTGGCTCTTGGGCCAAAAAGTTTGCCCACCCCTGACCTGTGTTGGATTTCCCTAGTTTGTTTATGAGAAGGTCATGTGAGACTGTATCAGAAGCCTTACTAAAGTCAAGATATACCATGTCTACCACTTTCCCCATAGCCATAAGGCTTGTAACACCAGCTGGGATTGATTGGTGCCTCTTCATTTCTTCCCAGGTCTTAATGATTTGTCTGACATTTTTCAATGCTTGCATAATTTTGTGCAAGTCTAGGTTTTGGTGCCATAATATACACACTGTGCCATTACATGGTGCTGTTGTGTTGAAACATCACAGTGCTGTGGAACAATGGTGCTTTGTGAGAATTTTCCTAATCTTCCATGAGGTAGGTCTGTGGAATGTGTAAGAGTTTATGGTTGATGCTAATTGGAGATTGTGTGTTCATGATGTGGAGCTGGGCTGCAGGTTTATGTTGGAGTGTGATTGATTTTTTTTCCTGTTCTTTCCCCCCATCCCTTTGCTTTCTTTCATCCTGAAGAGGCAGGACTCAACATGATTCTGTGGCAAGGTCCTGGGCCTGCTTTCAAGGCCCCATTGCTCTCATTATACCAAGCCCTGAATAGATCTAGCCGGCTGTACTGTCCGGTCTGTCTGAAGCCCATGTAGATATCTCATGTTTTGCTTTTGGCCTCACATGGTTATGGGTTACCAGGACTGGAATCACTAGCATGGCACAGTAGGACATGGCTCTGTGGGCCATGCATGGGGTGGCCCAAAGGGTCAGATGGGAGCTCAGCAAAGGGGCCACTCAGTACAACTTGGGAAGTGGGGTGCATCTGTACAGTGGATGCCTGTCACCTGGGATGAGACTCATCCCTGGCTGCTCCAGCACAGGACCCCTATATCAGCTGAGGGGTCACTATGTTGGGTGGGGACCCCGCCCAGGGGCAGCTCCCGACCTATGGAAGGCTGGCTCAGCGTAAGCCACAGCCGGAGGCGGGCTCCTGAGCGCAGTATCTCGCTCGCACCACTGGGTGGCATTACGTGCCGCTGGTGAGGCTCTAGCGGCGCTCCGCCGCTCTCTATGGTCTCGTTGGCGGAACGCCCCTCCTCAGGCGCCGCCGTAAGGTCGGGCGGGGTGGGAGGACAGAGGGGCGGGGTGTTTGTGCGCAGGCGCACAAGGAAGGCACCACGTGAGGGAGCGAGCGGGCGAGGAGACGCGCCGCGAGGGCACAGCCCGCGGGGGGCGGGGGGAGGGGAGCAGGGCTTGGGATAGTGATCGCCATGGGGGAGCGCTAGCGAGGGGGTAGGCGGGTGGGAGATGCAGGGGCAGGAACTGCGCGAGGGTCAGTAATTCTGGGGAGAAGGGGACAGGCTGATGCAGGGGCAGTAACTGTAGGGCGCGGGCTGTTGTGCTGGCTCAGGCTCCCCCCTCCCCCCCCGGTGCCCTCGCTCACCTGTCTCTAGGGCTTGCTGTAAAAGTCCATCGCTGAGGTGTCGCCAGGGCGTCTCCTGCCGGCGGGAGGCGGCGCGCTCTGCTCACTCTGTCTCTCCCCTAGCGCAAACATGTCGGACCAAGAGCGCCTCATGGACTCGCTGAGGAAAGAGGTGAGGTCGCTGCTGATGGCTGTCAAAGAGGGGCTGACCCCAGCGCAGCTGGAGCAGGAGTACCTGTCTATGGTCGGCAAACCTCTCCCATTGCACACCCTGGGCTACCGATCCACCATGGAGCTGGTGAAGGACATGCCTGATGTGGTCCGCGTCTGCTCCTTTAGAGATGGCTGTGTCCTGCTGAAAGGTGGGTGCGCGGCTCCCCTGGCAAGAGGAGCAAATGACTTGGGCCCCCTCCCCCAAGCATGTACAGGCATTCAGTAGAGCAGGCTCATGCTGTGCTTGCAGTCGGTATGTGCGTGTAGAGTGTGGACCCTGGACGTGGAGCATTTGAATGTGGGGGAGGGTACCCAGTATACTAACCAGCCCGTGAGTTTTCAGGGTCATGTATTTAATCCACCCCAGCTTTTAAAGAAAACTTTAGATAAATGTCATAAAGGTGCAAATAAACAGGGTGATATCTAGGGAGGATCTTGGCCATTTACCATGGATGGGTAGCTCTCCTTTGTGATTTGCAGTTTAAAGTTAATGATTAAAAAGATGAATTTTCATGGTACTGTAGTGGGCTACTGATGTTGGGTTGGCCTACTTTTAACCTTGGGAAACCCAGGTAAGCGTTATGTATGTAGGATTCCATTATAAGGACCAGCAACATGTTCTATTTTGTCTATTCTCTATCTCTTTTGCCTTCTGCACGTGTCCCTTATTATTTCCATATGCCTCCATGTTTTACCTTTTATGTTTTTCCCTGTCTTCCACTGTCCTTTATATTTGCTTTCTCTCTTCCTTCCTGGGCCACTCAGGCATTTTCTCTCCTGGCTGATTCATCTCACATGTTCTGGGCTCAGCCTAGGATCTGTAATGACAACCACCCAGGTTTATGCCAGAGCACTTAGGCCTTCCTCTAAGTAATCTATGTAAATAGATTGTGGCAGAAGACAGAGCCAGGGAAAAAGGCACGAGAGAGCAACTGGTGCCCCTTGTCTGGGGGCAAATTATTATTTATATTTTTTAATAAAAGAACCTTTGTGGGTTGATCCTACTTCTTTCTTGTTTCCCCACCTTTGGGAGCAGAGTCTTTGGAATGATCAGCAGCAGCACTGTTTTGGGAGGAGTGAGTTGTGCAGAATTGAAGAAGCAAACCTCCCCAGGGGGAGAATGATTTGACATTTTAAAATCTTTTTTTAAAAAATAAGAGGGGTGATGTGCAAGTGCTGGGAGAGCATAGCTCAGTCTCCAAAAATGTTCTTGGGATTCTTTGGTAAGCTCCATAATACCAATCCATGAGTCCAGAAAGATCTTGGGAAGCTAGCTATGTGCCCCCTATCACTGAAGTTATTAAGGCGTTGGTATTAATAACATCCTCTTTCACTGGTGGCGCTGGCTTGTTTCAAAGGCATGTAGATAGTGCTTTTTAATTTGAGGCCTCCCAAAGCACTGTGCAAGCTATGACAGATATGGCAATTTATTGCCATGTCTTTTGGAGAGATTATTGAATTAAGGTTAAATAGCTTTGGAGTCCACTGTATTATAAATGCAAAGTTTATATTATTGTATTGTATTATTGTGGGATTGTATGCAACTTCTCTAGGAAGGAGAGACTTGGCCAATGCATACCCTGAGAAGTGTTGTGTTTCAAAGAACTCTTAAACAATGTGACAGACAAGAAGGAACCTTTGGAACAAAGTTATGTGGGTTTCCTGGGAAATATCTGTGAGGACATGAATGCAGAATGCCTCCCCTGGACCAAACCTTTCGATGCTATGCTCTGAGGAGACTACCATTGTCTGACTGATTATGTATGCATGGCCTTGAAGTGCAAAGATACAAGCTGTACAAAGGAAAGGCTAATCTGTTAATGTGTTTTTTGAGCAAACAGCTGTTATAAACTTGTAACCACAGAAAACCCATCGTGAGGTTCGAAGGCGCAGTTACCTACAAGAACCATTGCTCAAGTTCAGGTTGATTTCTAGTGAGCTTATTAGCATTTTGGGTAGGTTCTTTTATTGTTTTTAATAGTTTTTCATCTTAAGAATAATGTGCTTGCTTAGAAAGGGGTGTGTGGTAACATTTATAGCTGTGGGCAATTACACTCTTTATAGCCTCTGATGAGAAGGCAAAGCGCAAATGGAGACCTGCTTAGGCGTTCTGACTTACTAGGGAACTGCAGCCTGTCAGGAAGGAAAGAATTATGGGTCTCTGCCCAAGAGAGGTGAGGAGCTGGGAGTCTAGAGTGGGTGCCTTTGCAGGAGCGCGAGAGGGAAATACATGTGCGGTTGCCATGGACTGACACAAGCTATGCATATTCCGGGATCACATTATCAAATAGTTGTAGATACTGAAGCTAAACGGCACATCAGTTTAAGGCAATGAAAGAAGAATGCTGTATTTCATTGAAATTGCAAAGTGAATTTAGATCATGTATAATTGCACAAATAGGAATTGGTCCAAGACAATGTTGTGAACACTTTTAACATGGTGAAAAATGCCTTGATGACAGGTGATTAGGGCCTTGGTTTTACATCTTGTTCCAAAGGCTGTAGCTCCAGCAAAGCACTCTTCTGTAGCACTATCAAAAGGTCCAGTATGGTTTTGTTGCAGTACTGGCTCACAGGGAAGGGTGCCATCTATTGAGCAGCCAGCACAGCCTTCTACAATATATGGGTTTTCTCATGTGATCTCCTGTTCGAGCACTTAGTAGGCTCAGCAGCCCCCTCTGCTTGGATCATGATCTGCTGAGATCATGGTGTTGACACATTGCCCTCTATGGGTCTTAAAGCTGTTCCAGACTGACTTACGGGGGGGTTGGGGAGGAAAAAAGCTGTACGTTACTGTGCTTTCCATCATTAATGGTAGAGTTCAGCAATAACTGATTAGTGCAGTTTGCTCTTTGAATGTTTCCTCAGAAGGGGGCTAGTAAAAAGGAAGGGGGAGAGAGGAAAATCATTACCCAACACAGCTTTAACTATTTATTTCTGCTGCTTTAGTTATTGCAGATGAGGCCACCAGGGGGTTGGCAAACTTGGTTGCCAGACAGAGGACCAGGTCTAAGGTGAAAAATGTCATGCGGAGAACAAATGCCTTCTCTTGCCCCAGCCTGCCCCGGCGGGGCCGGACCCGTCCTGTCCTGCCAGCTATGGTGAAGAGTGAGCTGAAGGACCTGCTGCGTCTCTCCCCAGTCTTGCTCTCAGATTTTGATAAGGCCTTTGCCAGGCGCTTTGGACGGACATTCCAGTATATGCGCTATGGATTCTTCTCCATGATCGAAGTGCTGAATGCAGCCTCTGATATCATTGCCATTGAGCAGACCAGGGCGGGCTCTCTGCTGACTCTAAAGAAAAGCCCCTCGGTTAAGCAACAGCAGGAAAAGCTGTCACAGGGTGAGGCTGTATATGTATTTAACTTGGGGCAGGTAGTTCTGATTAGCATGTATTGTCACTTTTTCTTCAAGCAGACCATGTTTCAGGTGAAAGGGGATAGGTCTCCACTGACTGCAAGAGCACCCATTCTTTAGGATTCAGCACAGTGTGGTGGTGGTGCTGCTGCAGCAACTGGGTGCCTAGCCCAGTGCCAAGGGTTCTGGCTCTGTATGACTTGGGGCTTTATTACATGATTCCTCCTATGTGTTCTCAAGGGTAGGAGAGAGGTGAGTTTAGCTAATCTGAAGTCTATAGATAGCCTTTATTAATATGACAAAGGTTGCTTCTTTGTTATGGAGCCATTGGTGTGAGCCCAACATTGCTTGCCTGCCAGGGAAATGGAAAACTGACCTGTATGTTCATAAAGTTTGATTAATGCCATATATAAACCTCTTCTCTGCTTAAGGTGAGAAGGTGATTCAGCCAAAGCAAGCAGAGCAGGCCAAGTCTGATTCTCTTCCAGCACCTGCGGTTAAGACAGATCCTGGAAGTGGTGTCCTATGTACAGAGAGCCTCGAAACACCAAAATGGGGATCAGAGCCAGTGGAAGCAGAATTAGGGAACTGTGGTGAGAGACTGAAACAAGTGAGTAACTGAAGTGCGCTGTGGGGTCTCTTATCCTTAAGCAGAGTCATTTAATAATGTAATTGTCTCTGGGAAATAGTGTATCATCAGTACAAGGCTAGAGTCTTCTAAATTTGTCTTCAAATTAGTTCAACAACAAACAAATTGTTATTGGCATGGGAGTATAGTGGGCTATCAAAATCCTATTTCTGGTGTGCAGAATCTCTGTAATCATGTTACAGATCCCTCATTGGCCAATCCCTGTAATGACCATCAACTTGTTACCTAATGATAGAGTGCCTTCCCCTCAAAGATCTCAGAGCACTTAACATTAAGCCTCATAACCCTCCTGTAAGGGTAGATGAGCTATGGTAACTGTTCCCACTTAACCTTGTACCTCAGCTTCCATATGTGTAAAGTCACTTGTCTAGGTCACACAGAATCTCCTAGAGAAAGAAATAGAAACCAGAGGCCTTGAGTCCCTGTACTTTGCTCAGACTACTAGATATACTTCCTCCCAAGGACGAAAAAGAATGGAGTCTTTTCTAAGTAATGCCATACCTGAAAGACACTATATTCTTTGTCTCTTCTGGTCCTGATAGGCTCTATGCTGAGGCAGACTATAACTGGACCGTTTATTGGGCACCAGGGAAGGGCTTGGTCCAAAGGGCAGCCATTGTTACTGAGTTCTGTGTGCTAGGCAATATTCAGTCAAAGGAAGAAACTCACTCTCCTCACCCCAGTGTGCTTACCTAGGTGATCATGCAAAGACAATCCAGTACTGATCCATGATGAACACAGTGGTTATTGGTAGAAATGGGAGGTGATGTGGATTATTTTAGATCAGTGTTGAAATACTAATGGAGCAGCATGTGTTGAGAACGGATTTGAAATGAATAATACTTCACACTTAAGAGGGTCATTTAGCAAATGAGGGAGATAGAATTCTGTATATAGACATGGGTGGGAAAGAATACAAAAGATTGGTTTAGCAGGGAGGTTTGGATGAAGTGTAGGCTGTGGGAGGGAGCTGATCCAGAATCGTAATAGGCTGCAGTATAGTTGGTTCCTGCTAGAAGGCCCATATGCCATGGGATGGTAGGTAGAAGAATGCCATGGCAAGAGCCTTAGGGACAAAAGAAGAGTGTGAGGTGCTCTGAGAGCTCCAGAAAGCTGGCTTATGGCCACTGCATAGTCTGTTTTATGATGAGGTGGTGCAACACCAGTAGTATAATGGCAAACAGTAGTTAATTGGAGATCCCTGCATCACAGCAAGACCCATCATTGGTATTGTTGATCTTCTACAGAATAGTCTCCAGAGATTGTGGAGGGCAAGAACTACTGGACGTTCCAAGTGCCTGTATCTGAGCAGTTTTGGAGTTTAATGGTTGTGCATTTTATGCATGCAGTGTGTTTTAAAAATCCATTGCTCGATGCTGACATTCAATCCTGTTTCACTGCAATCCTAATTTGTCATTTCCACTAATAAATATTTTATTCTAATTGTTTGTTTGTCTCCTTGATTGCACAATTTGATGTGAGTTTTCTTGAGCCTTGAAATTCACCTTTTTGTTCTTTGTATGATTTTTGGCTTTTTCCCTGAAGTTGGAGAAGGATATTAAGATGATGCTTGCACAGACGGGAGCCGGAGGGACAGTCAGCTCAGAACTCAAAGAAAAGATCCGAGGTGTAAGTGTTGTTCATGTCTGGAAATGTCTCTAAGCTTTGGGCAGGAGTAAGCATTTAGACATTATCAAGTCTAAAGCCTGATCAGGGAACACCAATGCTACTTTTCAGTAGACTTGGTGGTTACAGCTAAATTAGGAAAGACTGTGTGGGGTCAGCCAGCCTGTGGTCTGCCCTCTCTTCCCATTGAAATATGTTGTTTCCACGGTCTATGGCATCAGCCTGGAAAAACCCAGCAGAGAATAAAGATTATCTATGAATCCTGATGCTTGTGCAGAATCACAACCTATGAAAGGTGGTGACACCTATAGATTATTTAAGTGTGTGTATTTAGGGGGAGTGAGATCACACTGGACAATAATCTACTACTGTCTCTTTTACTGTTTGTCTTGAACTGTCCCTCTTCACAGCAGCTGAAATTTTACAGATAGTTCATGTGCTAAAGAGCACACCATCTTCCTATAAGTGTGGACAGTACCTAGCATGTGATGGGTGCACTTAAGCAACCATATTGAAATACAGTGGTGGACTGTTAATTGGGACTTCTCAGCATAGCTGTCTGGATCAGGGGTTCTAAACCTGGAGGTCACGAACAGATAGATGTAGGAGGCGTGACTACGTTGTTCTTCCCATATTGCTAAGTGGGAAAGGGGTTTTTGGCTCATTTGAAGAAGGGTGTTAGGATGATGACTACGTAGAAAAGAAGGTAAGGGTATGGAAAAGGTCTTCAGAATCACTACTCTAGATTATTTATCTGGGAAAATAGACTTCTGATCCTTGCAGGTATTCCATAATATGGAATTTTCATAATCCTTGTATACAGTGGAGATTCTCTCTGCACTGAGTTCACAGAGATGTCTGAACTTGCTGATTGGGATGAATCCATGCCAAGTAAATGAACCCATGCAAAGTAGATTACTCTTCTGGATAGATACTGTCTGTTGAAATTCTCTCTTGTAATCGAGCCAGACTCTGGGTGCACTTTCTGTATCTTATAGCAGGGCCTGCGGCCACCGCTGAAGCCAATGGGATAAATGCAGATCTTTTAAAGGGCTCTTTCATTTGCTGCTCCTCTTTGTTCCACTGTGTGGGGCCATGAATTCCAAACATGCACATGCTTTCTGTAGTCCTTTCCTCCTTTTCCAGTTTATATGTACCCTCAGAAATTAAGTTATGCAAGTCTGAGGTTCTGGATTAGTGAAAAAAGTGACAGAGAAAAGGTCCAACATGTCTAGCCACAGAGGCTAGTAATAAAGTGCACGTCATTAAAAATCTAGGGACCCTAACTTTCTAGAAGTATTTTGCACACATAACATATTGGATGAATTGTCTGTGTTGCAATCTGAAGCCTATTCTTCCTCTTTCATCTAAGGTCCAGGTACACAACTGTCTGGTTATGATGTGTCCTTTCCTGTCATGTAGGTTGTGGCCCAGTATCCTGAGGGTTTGCTTGCTTCTAAGCTACTTGGTGAGTTTGAGGTAAGTTACTCTAGCAGGTATAGACACTTTATTCAGTTTGGTTAAAGCTGGACATACTGCATCTAGATCTCTGCAAGCTTCTCTCTCAGCTCTGGTGGAGCAGTTTTCTCTTTTCAGTGCAAGTCCCCTTCAGAAGAGGCTGCCAGCGCTGTGTGCTGCCTTTATGGTGAAGATAAATACCCAGTAGGATCTAAGAGGATGATGCCTAACTCGTGTCCATTCATGTACTGACAACGAGGAAATAGGAGTATGCCCCCAAAATTTAATTACTCCAATAATTCTTTTAAACAGTTTTAAAAGGGTTTTTTATTTAACTAATCTTGAGGCAGGCCAGAGGGGCTGAAATATTGATTTTTTTCACATCCTTGTGGAATCCTGTAAATAAATGAAATACCCTTCTTAAGAAGCTTAGAGCTGAATAAATGAATTTTGAGTGAGTCTAATATTTTTTGCTATTGAGGAGCAGCTCCACTAATATTAGGGAGCTAGCGTTCAAGCTAGTTTTGTCTGGGTGCAGGGTCCTAGCTATAGTCCCATGCTCCAGCTAAACACATTTTTTGGTCATTTTACAAAATTATTTAATGTGCAAAAGGTAAATCGACATCCTGTGTCCGGTTTTAGGGGATGAGGTATGTGTCTGTTACACTGTGATGTTCTTCACCAAGAATGAGAAGGTTGCAAATCATCTGGATATGATTTGTACCAGTTTAGAGTCCCAGGTGTGAAACAGTTTTGTTTAAAAGATGTCATTGAACTGTTTTTATAGCTTTGGAATATTTTTCCTCCCCGTGGTTTTAACTCCCTTTAGAAGTTTGATTCTAAAATTCTTTTCTCGCCTGATCTTGGGACTCTTTTTGCTTTCCTATGTTTTCAAAGGGAGCCTAAAACTCATGCATCTGAGTTGCTTGCAACTATTGCAGATACAGTAGTTACGGGGCAGATAAATCCCTCCTGCAAATTGCTTGCCAAGTTCTCTAGTTCTTTAAGTTTCTGTTGTCTGCTCTGCAGGTGTGGTCGCAGGTCAAAAAAAGGCAGTTTGAATATACCTTGTAAAACTCTTCTTTTCTGGCAACAGGCACGTTTTAAAGAGAAACTATCCATGAAGGAACTGGGGTTCTTAAATGTGATGGAGTTTGTTGGGGCTCTTAATGATATTCTCTACATTGAGCGCAAGGAAGGCGAACAAGACTGGCTGGTCTTTGATCTTGAATCCAAGTCCTTAGCAGGTGGTAAGTGAGGTTTGTATGTCAATGTTTCACTGTAAGGGAGGAGTGACCAAAATACTGCTGGTGGGACAGATGTTATAGCACAGGGCCCCTTAAAAATGGGATCTGTAAAAGAGAAGCTGAGTCTACAAGTCTCATAATGCAATTCATCACCTTTGTCTAAAGAGAGTAGTGCTCAGAGCACGAGGCAGCTTTATACACTGGGAGCTTTGCTTATCTTTTACCACTGGTGAGTGGATTTGCAAGCCTGAGTGAAACTGTTAGATTTGACATTTATATTCAAAGTTAAAAACCAATTGAGATGAATGGGGAGATTTCACATCTGTCTTTGAATTACTGTTTGAGGCTGTCAAGAAGACAGAATAGCTTAGATTCAATGCCAAACAGTATTTTCACAATAAAGGCTAGCTCCTTTTTTAATGAAAGATTAGATTCTGCTGCAAGTATTGGAATCTGTGACCAGTATCACAGCAGTTGTGTGTGTGACATGCTGGGTAAAAGTGCTATGCATTTGAATTGTGAAGGCAAATTATCTGCTTCTCCTTCCCTTCTCTATGGAGAGAAGCTTGCATTGTCTGCATCTTGCAGATTACACTTTAATGCAGAAATTTTTGAAACCTTTTTGTTGTGAGTTGAGGAGGGAAGATTTTTATCATTGAGTTTTGTAGCATGTACCTCTGAGAAAGGAATGAATTTTTAAAGTTTCTGCTTTTGTATCTTGGTGTACATCAGTTGTTTTTCTTACTGCTGTCTGAAGCCCAAATGGACGTATTCTCCTTCCTTTCTTAGGGCCCCGTCTACACTAAAAAAAAAAATTTACCTCAGTGTAGTGTGACTTAGCATTTTTGCAGGTGTAATTATCTTGATGTAGTTAACACCACGGGCAATTTCTTTATTGTGTTAGGTCACACTTGTGTAAGCCCTGCTTTACATCAGTGCAACTTATTTGGACTAGAGCAGGGGTCAGCAACCTTTCAGAAGTGGTGTGCCAAGTCTTCATCTCTTCAATCTAATTTAAGGTTTCGCATGCCAGTAATACATTTTAACATTTTTAGATGGTCTCTTTCTATAAGTCTTTAATATATAACTAAACTGTTGTTGTATGTAAAGTAAACAAGGTTTTAAATATGTTTAGGAAGCTCATTTAAAATTAAATTAAAATGCAGAGCCCTTCCATCCCGGCGGCCAGGACCCAGACAGTGTGAGTGCCACTGAAAATCAGCTCATGTGCCACCTTCGGCACCTGTGCCATAGGGTGCCTACCCCTGGACTAGAGCAAGGGCAAAGGTAAATTTCCTGAATGTAGACAGAGCCTTGAAAAGTAATAGCTCTGGCTTTTAAGACAAGTGTGAGTTTCATCTTCTAACAGAGCACATTTGGTTCCGTTAGAAGAGCAATCAAAGGATGAGATCTGTTAGTCTGATTCTTTGACATCTTCACTAGGTGCTGGTGAGCTCAAAGACTCCAGCTGGGATTTCTGTTCTGAGAACACTGAGGATCTGGACCTGAGAAAAAGCCAAGCATTCAGTGTGGTAAAAAAGATGGTGAAACCAGTGAGTGGCCTTCAATAATATAATGAACAGGGAGTAAGTTTTGTTGGAAGCTGTGATTTAGTATGGCTGGCTGCTGGGAATTTAAATATCCCTTCAAGGGTGTACTGTAGCCAGACTTAGCCTTGCAGAGCCACTGGAATCTTTCTGAATCTAAATCCAGCCTATCCAAAGCCATCTTACCTATGGACATTGTGGATTCTCCATCACTTGAAGTTTTCAAATTGAGATGGAATATACTATAACCCAATAAGAACCTATGGGCTTGATCCAGAGAATACTGGGTGAGGTTCTCTGGCCTTACCAAATTCACAGCCATGAAAAATGTGTCATGGACCATGAAACCTGGTCTTTTGTGTGCTTGTACACAGGTTTCATGGGGGAGACCAGTGTTTTTCAAATTGGGGGCCCTGACCCAAAAGGGAGTTGCAGGGGGGTCCCAGGGTTATTTTAGGGAGGTCATGGTATTGCCTCCCTTACTTCTGTGCTGCCTTCAGAGCGGAGCATCAGGAGAGTGGTGGCTCTTGGCCAGGTGTCCAGCTCTGAAGGCAGCTCCCAGCCAACAGCAGCACAGAAGTAAGAGTGACTGTACCATTCCTGACCATCCTTACTTCTGCACTGCTGCTGCCGGTCATTTTGCCTTCAGACCTGGGCTTCCCGCCGGTAGCGACCAATCTCCAGCTGCCCAGTTCTGAAGGCAGGGCCACTGCCAGTAGCAGCACAGAAGTAAGGATAGCTGTACTGCAACCTCCTCTCCAATAATCTTGCAACTGCCCCTCTTCCTGCCCCCATGCTCCGGGACTCCTTTTTGGGTCAGGACCCCTATAATTAAAACACTGGAATTTCAGATTTAAATAGCTGAAATAATGTAATTTACAAATTTTTAAATCCTATGACCATGAAATTGACCAAAATGAACTGTGAATTTGGTAGGGCCCTAGTTAGTTATGCAGGAGGTCAGATTAGATTATTATAATGGGCCCTTCTAGCCTTAATATTTATGAATTTCCTTCCCCTTCACTGTGGGACTGAGTCACCCCAATTAAATCTGCCAGCCCTCATTGTTTGAAGAATTTAAGAGGCAGGGCACTGGAATAGGACTTGAGCTGTGCTTAATTTGTGCCAAGACTGAGCCCTCACACCTCTGTGCTTTGCAGTTCAGAGCCCTGGCACCTCTGGCCTTGCCGCATCAGTTATGAAAATAAAAATATTGCTTGAGCACGAGTTCCAGCACCTTGTTCGTTACGAATTAAGCACTGGACTTAGGCTGTACAGTGCCACTCAGAATCCTTTCCATTAGGCGTTAGGACAGGCCCCACCAGCACTAGCTTTTCTTGTAATGGGGCCGTTGCTTGTCCTTGTTCAATGCACCTTGAGCACCAGCCTTTAACCATCTGTCTGAGCACCAGGTCCTTTTACTCCTTTTCTTGGCTCTACAGTATCTGGATGTGGAGCAGCTACAGCTAGCCCGGGAGATAGCAGAACCAGAGATCCCTCCTGATGCTGTTCAGGACAGAAGCCTTTATTGTCTCCCTGCACTGGATAGTAGTGCCATAGTGAGTGTCTTTGTGGAGTACATCATCTCTCCTAACCAGTTCTACATCCGGATATGTAGCAGGGAAATCTCTGAAATGCTGGAGGACATGATGATTGAGATGAGGTGAGAATGCATTGCATCAGCTTTGTGCTGTGGCCTGCTGTGCAGATTCTCCATGAGTACGTGTATGCATGTGCTATGCTGCTGAGAGAGCAGGGCAGCCAGCTTGCTGTTGTGGTGGGTATGTTGGTGTAGATGTTCATGCACTCTACTCATTCATGTATGCATGGTGTGTTCTCATCCCTCTATAACTGGGAGAGAAGAACTATATTAGATGACAGTTAAGCCTGCAGCAGGGCACACTTCATCCACCCAACATTTAAAAGCATGGAGATAAATAGTTATGGCGAAGGACTTAAACATTCCTTTGCACCTTCGTGTTACCTACAATACTGTTGATACAGGACTCCTTAAGGCTTTCATGTCCATCTCCAACAGATACCAAAAATCACTACTTACTGCAGCTTCATCAAACTTGCACTCTAAGACAACACCTTGACAGTGAGTTCTTGTGCTTTTATGTCAGTAGATCAGCACATCTGACTGTCATGCTTTCCATGCATTTGGGAAGGTCATTATCTAAAGGTTTTGTGTTAATGTAAAAGCTTGTTATGATTGGGGTACATATTGCTTTTAGGTATAGTTATGCATAACTCGTATTCTAGGAATTAATGCAGGAGGAACAGCAAAGTGACTGAAGGACAGCCCTCAGAATATGCTAGATTTCTTGCAGAAGGGGTACCAAAAAAGTGAGATCATAATGAAAAATTGCCAAATACGGTGACTCTTAAATCCTAAATTCTCTCTCTTCATTTTTCATCGAACCACTATGAAAAATTCAAATAGTGCTCAGTTTGGATTCAGATATTTTTTTTGCCATTTCAATGAGATTTCAGCAAAACAAAGGTTGACCATTTCTGTTAAAAACTGAACTCTGTAACACAGCTCTAACTATACTTTTTACATACTGCTATGTGAGCAACCTGGAACTGTGGGATCACTGACCCCTTTAACTCTCCAGCCTGGGCTGTATCTCTCAACGCTTTGCCAGTGACAAGCAGCAAACCCCTCCAGGCACTGTTATCACTCAGCCATCAGCATACAGAGTGGGAGGTTGGTTAAGTTGTGGGGGCAATCGGGACAGGAAACAGCTAAGTGACATGGAATGCGTTCATGGAACTCATGAGCAGGGAAACACCGGCAAATCTCCCAAGTCCCCAGCCTTGCACCCCAGAAATATACCATCTTATGCTGCTCAAGATCCTCTCTTGAAAAGTGCAAGCTCAGTAATTAGTTCGCCACTTCATCAAAGGAAAGTACATATGCGTCAGCCTTTGTAATCTGAGCAGATTCCCCAAGCACTTTGGACAGACTCCCTAGTAAGGATAAAACATTAAAATAAGTTTATTAACTACAGAAAGATTTTAAGTGATTATAAGTAGGGCTCAGATTTTGTTAGAGGTCATTAGTAAAAATTATGGACAGGTCACAGGCAATAAACAAAAATTCACAGAAGTCTATGACCTGTCAGGGATATTTTTAGTAAAAATCACGGGAGAGGGAGAAGGGTCCAGCACCCACCACAGCTGGGCAGCTGTGGGGTCCAATCCCTGCCCTGGTGGGTGGGCAGCTGTGGGGGCTCTGTCCACCTTTCTCAGCTGGGCTGCTGTGGGGGGACTCCTGCCTCTGGACCTGGCTGGGCTGCTGTGAAATCCACCTGTCCTCCCCCACTGCCCACCATGGCTGGGCTCCTGTGGGGTCCCCACCCTCCCCTGTTGTGACTGGGCAACTCCCATGGGGAGTTAGAGCTCTTGGGTGACCCCCAGAGAGCTCTGGGGTCCCCCTGCTGCCAAGTGTCTAGGAGCAGCTGGGGGCCTCTGCCCACAGGAGCTGAGAGCTGTGGGTCTTCCTGCTGATAGTAGTCCAACCCTGGGGCAGAACATGTCATGGCGGTCGCTGGAAGTCACAGACTCTCTGATATGATGATAGCCCTAATTATAAGTGGTGGGCATAAAGATCAGAGAGTGTTACCGTAGGAAAACAAAAAGTAAACATGCGTTCTTGATCCTATTCTTTGATTCAGTTCTTGCTTAGTCTAAATCAGTTTTTCCTCATTTCTGTGGATGTTGTTAGGTAGGTTTCAGTTCTTAATTTTCAGGCTGAATTTCCTTCCCAGCCTGAGACCAAGCTCCTCAGTTCCAAGTCTTTGTCTTCCCAGTGTTCTTGTTGCTTTTGGTGTAGTTGAGGGACAAGAAATGGTCTGATGATGCCAGTGTCCCTTATTTTGTGCTCTCAGTCTATATGCCTGGAAAACTGCTGGCCCAGGCGTGTCCTGGTGGGCCTTGCTGAGTTAGAGCTGAGCAGTCCTGATTGTGGGGTGCTTGCGCAACTGTCTCTTTCAGAACTGTACATCTCTTGTTTGTTTGCAATTCCCCACCTGATCAGTGGTCACTTAATGTCCATCTGGGTGTGGGTCATCACCCTTGTTGTCACTGAAAAGCTAGCAGCGGGCGTATCCCAAATTCCTAACACGTTTCAATAACAACCAGATAGCAAAATCTTATATCATACATAACAATATACATATTTTGACAGTACACTGAGTTTCAGCAGATCATGACCTTTCATATGATACCTTGCAAGGCACGCTTTGTAAGAGATACCACAACCATATACCGTTGATGAATATGGGGATTGCAGGGTGCTAGTTTGAAGTACAGTGTGTCACAACTACACTTACTATATTTGCTGGAAGGCTAGTTAAAATCCTTGTATGTGCTTTATACTCTAAGCCTTTGAATTTGGCTGTGTTTATCATAAATGTTTAAAGTACATGTGTACTCTACCCATATAGTATAAGACCATGACATGGAAGGGTCACCTTCACTGTTAAGGAAGATCTTCCTCTGCATTGCCTTTCCTAGATCTTACGTTAACTCTGAAAACTTTTTTTAGCTCTGTTTTACCATAAGGCTCCTTGAAAGTTCATATCAAAGAGAAGTTTAAAGGAAAACAAAGCAATGCTATACTGAAGCACCTGTATAGTTCTCTCTGTACTGCTTCCTGCTGGGCATGATCTTTCTCTGTGATATCTTGCAGACGATGCTATTCAAATAAAAATGTTTATGACCGTTATGTCATGCCGGAGGCCTTCGTCCAGCCTGGCCATCTTTGCTGTGTTAGGATTTCGGAGGACAAATGGTGGTACCGAGTCATCATCCACCAGGTGCTCAGTGAGCAGGAGGTGGAGGTGTTCTTCCCAGACTTTGGAAATCTGAGGACTGTCCAGAAGTCTTGCCTGAGATTCCTCAAGTAAGTTAATTGCAGTATTCTGGCAAAGTGCTGCCAGTTTTTACCTTCTTTCCTGGAGCTTGCCCCACCTTTGCTCATTTTGGGGAAAGCTGCAAACACTGTCAATAGATTTCAGTGTTTTCTAAGCATATTTGGAGTTGTCATTTATTCTGGGGGGAGCATAAAGCATCAGTTGTCCTTATCTTGAGTTGGTTGGAGTGGAGGGAAGAGAGCTTTTTTCATCTCTGCAGTGTTTAGTCTGTTCTGTCTCATCTGCCTCTACATGGGGCTTTGGCACTGATTGGACCAAAAGTCATAACTATCAGTCTTTGTTTAATGAGTTGCAGGGGTGAGATACATTTGGCATGGGGCAGTGTGTGGGAACTGGCACTATTGTTGTCTGTGCTGTACCCATTCTTTGGATGCAGGATGTTGGTTGCCAGGGCTGTTCATCGGGCGTCTTTCTCAAGCGTATAACATTAATTAAAAAAATACAACGAGGTGACTGTTGGAGTTGAAGATCAGGAGGCTAAATGACAGGTTTCAGAGTAGCAGCCTTGTTAGCTTGTATCTACAGAAAGAATGAGGAGTACTTGTGGCGTTCCGTAGAGACTAACAAATTTATTTGGTCATAAGCTTTCGTGAGCTACAAGCCACTTCATCATATGCATAGAATAGAACATATAATAGGAAGATATTATAGACACAATCTTCCTACTGTATGTTGCATTCTATGCATATGATGAAGTGGGTTCTAGCCCATGAAAGCTTATGACCAAATAAATTTGTTAGTCTCTAAGGTGCCACAAGTACTCCTCGCTCTTTTTTTAAGAGGCTAAATAGTTCAAGTTTCCGTGAGCCATCTGCATTTTTAACTTTTGGTGTATGATGAAATGATGGATTTGATTCTTGTTGCAGGTGCTGCTATTCGAAACTTCCTGCCCAAGCTATCCCTTGTTCCTTGGCATGGGTGAAACCCATAGAGGTATGTATTCATATACAGTTTTTCACCTATGTGTATATAATGGGACTGTGCATTACACACTGGCCTCTTGCCTACTTGAACTAAACCGAGTAATATTGATGTTGACCATCTCTGGGCCTGATCCAATTCCCACCAAAGTTCATGAGAGTTTGGATGTTGTCTGTCAACCTATCATTGTTCCTTTCCTGAATATTCATAAAATGCTTGTTTGCATTCTGTCTACAAATGGACAGCTCCTGTAGAGATATTCATTATGGCTATGAATAAGCTTTCTCCTCTGCCCTGAGTCCTCTGTGACCCTTCTGGAGCCTTGGGAAATCCAGCCCAGTTTTCTCTGCGTTAAGTATTTGCTTTATTTAAATGACTAAGCTTATTAGTCAAAAAACTAGTTTTACAAGGTGGGACTGGCCAGGACCCTCCTTAGTGTCAGCACATCACCCCTTACAGCAGAATCCCTGATCTCCTTTCCACTCTAAGTTCAAAATAGATGAATAAATTTCCATCAGACTTTCTCTAACCAAAAAAAATCTGTCTGGAGTGAGAAGTATGTGAAAGAACTCAAGGCCTTGCAACAATAATACATTTTGAGTTTATTTTTATTTCCTTCACAGCCTAAGCATTTATGTCAGGGGTGGGCAAACTATTGGATCCAACCCACTGGATTGCCAACTCCATGGCGCAGTGGGGCTAAGGCAAGCTCCCTGCCTGTCCTGGCCCTGTGCCGCTCCCAGAAGCGGGCAGCTCCATATCCCTGCAGCCACTGGGGGAGGTGAAGAGATTGGTAGGGGGCAGAGGGCTCCACAAGCTGCCCTCACCTGCAGGCACTGCCCCGCCCCAGCTCCCATTGGCTGCAGTTTCCCATTCCCAACCAATGGGATCTTCAGGGGAGGTACCTGCAGGTGAAGGCAGCACACGGAGCCCTCTGCCCCACCCCAGGGGCTGCAGGGGTGTGGTGCCAGCTGCTTCTGGGAGCTGTGTGGGGTCAGGACAGGCAGGCAGCCTGCCTTAGCCCCGCTGAGTGCTGCTGCCACTTCGCAGCCACCCAAGGTAAGCAGCGTCAATCTGGAGCCTGCATCCCAAACTCCTCCTACAACCCCCATCCTGAGCCCCCTCCCGCACACCACACCCCGAGTCCCCTGTACTCCCTCCTGCACTCCTGCCCCAGCCCTACATTCATGGCCCTGCATGCAATTTCCCCACCCAGATGTGGCCTTTGGACCAAAAAGTTTGCCCACTCTTGATTTAGGTTCACATTTTCAAGCTTTTCTTCAGAAACATAAGGGCTAGAAACTTTTTTTTAATAAATTAAAGCTGAAATTCTCCTTTAATCATGTGACTCTGGGATCTGAGGCTTGCAGCAAAGCACCACATATTGGAAGACTCCTAATAAAACTTCAGGAGCTGGCCACACAGTTTGTCAGTCATTGAACAGTGAGAGCTTAGTGTGCAAGTGACTTCCCAGTGGTAACTCCAGCTCTGCAGCCTTTTTACATTTTGAGTAGTTTAACTTAATTAAGTGTTAGTAACCTTGTCAGGTTCAGTTTGGTACATTTTGCCTGTCTGGTGCATCCTTATTACACTTACTTCAGCTAAGCCTTGCCTGGTTGTGCCCCTGAATCTAGCTTGCCTTCGCCCTCTGCATCCACACCAAGCTTTCTAGGAACTAGAATAATGGCTGCTGATGGGCTATTTTGTAGTAACCTGTTTATTTCTCTTTCTTCAAGGGGCACTGGACCACCAATGCCGTTCTCAAGTTCCAGAAGCTGTGTAACCTGAAGCCACTGGTGGGAGTGGTGGATGAATATGTGAACGGTGTTCTTCACCTCTTCCTGTGTGACACTACCTCCGATGAAGATATCTACATCCATCAGGTCTTGAGAGCAGATGGCCATGCTGTCATTTGCAGAGAAAATATTCCCTCCAAGGTGAAGAAGGGCAGAGGTGGCGAGTTTGAGCAAGACTGTTCAAGGAAGGGGCTGTAATATGGTGGGAATTCGGATTATGTTACATGTATTTACTCTTTACAGAAAGGAAATGCAACAGGAACTTCCAATGCACCTTAACATTTCACTCATTCCAGGGAGAATAGTCCATTGGTGCAGTATATTAATACAATAGTCCTTTATCGCATAAAACTTAAGTTTACATTTATCTTAAACAGGTTTTCATAGCCTGAGCACAAGTAGACATTTGAACTTCATCACCTAACCACCACTGTGTAATGCTGCAAGATTCATGTGCGCTTTCATCTCTGCTGTGCGTTGTTTGAAAAGCTGCCATGGCTCCATCAGTGTTACAGAGAGGATTGTTTTGGTTATGTTTACTAACATGTGTTTAGGAGATTGATAATGTGGATATTTTATCATCCTTTTTTGTATATTCATGTAGTGTTGATAGGGACCTTGTATAAATATGGAAGAATAAATTGAGAACTGTAGACATTCTCAACAGCATCCCAGACCTGGGATAGCAGTGAAGAGCCTGTGTTACAGGGCAGCATTAAGGTACAGAGGTGCAACTGCCTATAAGATACCTGCCTTTTCTATGCCTGGCTCTCCCCAGTTCTGTCAGTCCATCATTTTTAACAGCACAAGATTCGCTCAGAAAATGAACTAAAACATTTAGTTCTATCTCTTTGAAATCAAGGGGGTTTTACTGTCTAGTTTCAAGTCTGCTTGGAAGTATTCTGCTTTGTGTTTGTTTTTGTAATTGAAAGAACTCAAACTGTTAAACGGTTTTGGTACTTTTGCTCTGGAAATCTCAGTCTCATGTGATTTAGCTGATTTTGTTTGAAGCACATGTGAATTACAAGAGGTAAATCTCCAACCTTGTCTGTGCTAACCACTGAAATCCAGTTACAGCATGCTGAGTTTATACTTAGATCTAGTATAAAAATGCTAGTGTGATTTGTTTACTTTCTTGGTAAGTGTACAGTGGGCTGTCCTGCAGTTCCACACTACACGTATTATGCTCCCGCACCACATTATAGTTTAGAAAGGAGCCAACGCTGTTGTACGTTTTTACAGCACTGTGTAATTATAATTAAGATTGGCCAACACCATGATTTGAAAGTGAGTCAGCACTGTTTTTTACCAAGAACAAAAACAAAATCACACAGTTTCAAATGTCAGTAGCAGACAGAACCCAGAGGCCTTGTGTCTTTTGCTTTTAATCAGTAGGTTTCACAGTAAATCTTGTGGCAAGAAGTCTTGCCATTTTGGCATGTGCTGTGTCCAGATATCATTTGATGAGTAGTTTTGTCACTGTGGAAAACCATTTTAACTTTTGCAACAAGGCAGACTCTACAGTATCCAGATGGCTCTCGAGCTAACTCCAACTCAGTTGAGTAGCAGGTTGCTGCAGTTTGAAAACCATTTCAAAATCTTGCTCTAGTTTTTTATTTTGTTTCTGTTAATTACAACACACTTCATTGACTTTATTGTTTTTTTATTTGTTATAGGGTTTCATAGAACTGAACCCATCAGTCTTGTACCTGCAGCCCAGTCCGAAGCAGGAGAACAATGGATCCTCCATGCCAGACCTTCCCTTACAAGAACAGGAATCTTTCTGTGAAGCCAACAGGGCAGCAAATGCAGAGCTGAATGAGAATCAATCATACGCCCAGGTGGGAGGATTTTAGCTCTTCTGTGCCTAAGACAAGATTAAATACAGCTGTTGTTATGGGAGACTCTGGTCGGTTGATACACTGGGTTTTAACCCTGTAGCATAAAAAAAATCAGGTGCCATAAGAATAAAAATGTTTCAGGTGGGACACAAATATATCTCCTCTCATACTTGCCCTCATCTTTTATTTTCCCACCTGCTTGGGGTCTCTTGATAGCTCTTGGGTACTCCATAAACTTCTAGGTATAGAGTCCTCTTTGCTCTGAGACTCCTGTTCTACTTACTCTTTGAACTCAGACCTTTACTTGGTTTGTGAGTTCAGATATTGTATCTTGGAATCAGCCTTCACTTCAGATTTTTTTCCTTTCTCATCTCCTGTGTCTTCACTTGCTTTCCTCTTATCTATTCATGTGCACTTGCAGTGGAGCAGCATTAATTGCATTTTTCGGTGTGTAGCATTAAGCCATCAGAGAAGCACATCATAAGTCACCTAATAAACAGCCTGGCATGGCTTATTGCTATTAAAATTTGGCTTGTTGATCCTAAATTTAGTTAGTTAAAAAACCACAAGAAAATCAGTTTTTGGGCATGGGGGGAGTTGGTCTTACATAGCTATTTTTCCACTCCAAAAAGCCTTCATCATAATATTTAGCTCTTGTATAGAACCTTTCGTCACTTGACCTCCAAGTACTTTACAAAAAGGGAAAGCATTGTTGTTCTTCAAGTGTTTGCTCATGTGTATTCCACAATAGATGTGTGTGCTCGCCATGTGCACTGGTGCCGGAAGTTTTTCCCCTAGCAATACCCATAGAGTACTTCCTGGCACAGTATAAGGGGGAATGGTAGAAATGGTGCCCGGGGAGTTCAAGGGAAAAGGGTTTTACTCCCATTATTTCCTTATTCCCAAGGCGAAAGGGGGTCTCAGGCCTATCCTGGATCTGCGGGACCTAAACCAATTCACGGTCAAGCTCAAGTTCCACATGGTCTCCCTAGCCTCTGTCATACCCTCCCCGGGGATTGGTATGCGGCCCTGGACCTACACGATGCATATTTCCATATCCATACATTCGAGGGGCACAGGCACTTCCTCCGTTTGCTGGTGGTGCAGAACCACTGCCACTTCATGATCCTCCAGTTTGGCCTATCCACTGCACCCAGGGTGTTCACAAAGTGTATGTTGGTAGTGGCAACCTACCTCAGGCACTGGGGAGTCCAGATCTTCCCCTACCTGGACGATTGTGCTGGTCAAGGGCAGCTCCCGATCGCAGGTATGGGATGACCATGTGGTGCTCCTTTTTGTTGACATGTGCCAACCTGGGTCGAGGCCAAGTCAACATTGGTCCCAGTCCAGCGCATAGAGTGCATAGGAGCGCTCCTGGACGCCTTGACGGCCATGGTCTCCCTCCTGCTGGGCAGGTTCGAGACCCTGAAAGGGCTCATCATCTCAGTTACAGAATTCCCCGTGACAACAGCCATAGCATTCCTACAGCTCCTAGGTCTCATGTTGACGTCAAGTACTTGGTCCACCATGCCAGACTCTGGATGAGGCCCCTCCAGCTTTGGCTGGCCTCGGAGTTCTCCCAGGCCCAGGACAGGATGGGCAAGGTCCTCACTGTGCCCAGCCCAGTGATTGCTTCCCTTCAGTGGTAGTCCTCCCCGAGCGAAATGCTCCAGGCGTTCCCCTTCCGGGACTCAGCCCCATCATTGGAGCTAGTGTCCAATGCATCGGTCTTGGGTCTGAATGGTCCCCATATGGGTCCCCCAACCCAAGGGCTGTGGTCGACCATGGAGTTGTCCTTCCACATAAATGTCAGGGAGCTCAGGGCAATATGCCTGGCGTGCATGGCTTTTCGTTCCCACTTACAGGGCAAGGTGATCACGGCCTCGATGTTCTACATCAACAGGCAAGGTGGGACCCGGTCCTTGGCCCTCTGCCAAGAAGCCCTCAGGCTGTGGGACTTCTGTATAGCCCACAACATCTCCCTGAGGGCCTGCCAGGTGCCCGCAACATGTGGGCCGATCGTTTGAGCAGGGATTTCTCTTCCCAACACGAGTGGTCTCTTCACTCAGAAGTGACTCACCAGGTCTACTGAGTGTGGGGAATTCCCCAGGTGGACCTGTTTGTGATGAGAGAGAATAGGCGTTGCCCTTGGTTCTGCTCCAGGGGAAGCTTGGGACGGGGTGCCATCTCAGATGCCTTCTTCCTGTCCTGGTCAGGCCAGCATGTCTGTGCCTTCCCCCCCATTCCCCCTCATCAGCAAGGTCCTAGAGAAAGTGAAGTTGGACAGGTCACGGGTCCTCTTAGTCGCCCTGGCAGCATTGGTACGGGACTCTCATGAATCTGGTAATGGCCATGCCACTGCCGTTGCCTCTCCACCTGGACCAGCTCTCCCAGGACTAGGGCCATCTCCTCCATCCCAGTCTAGTGGCTCTCCACCTCATGGCATGGCTGCTCAATGGCTAGATGGGGAGGAGCAGATGTGTTCAGAAGGGGTCCAACGCATCCTCCTGGAAAGTAGGTGGCCGTCCATACGCCGCGCCTACTTGGCAAAGTGGTCCAGGTTCTCCAGCTAGGCTGTCGAGCGGGGTGTTTCCCTGACGACCACCCCACTCCAACTTATCCTGGACTACCTCCTCCACCTTAGGACCCAAGGCCTGGCCACCTCGTCGGTCAGGGTGCACTTGGTGGCCATATCAGCTTTCCATCCACCGGTGCAGGGCCGCACAGTGTTCTCCCATGCTATGACTGGACGGTTCCTCAAGGGTCTAGACTGTTTCTTCGCATATGCTAGGCCCCCTGTCCCACAATGGGATCTAAACTTGGTGTTGTCCTGCCTCACGGGGCTCCTCTTTGAACCTCTGGCCACATGCTCCTGGTCTCAGGTCTTATGGAAGGTGGCCTTCCTGGTTGCTATCACATCAGCCAGACTGGTGTTGAAGCTCAGGGCCCTAACCTCTGGACCCCCGTACACAGTTTTTCACAAGGACAAGGTCCAACTCTGCCCGCGCCCCACATTCCTCCCTAAGGTGGTCTCCGTTTTTCACATGGGCCAGGACGTCTTCCTGCCTGACCTTTGCCCCAAGCCTCATGTGTCCAATGAGAAACGCCACTTCCATACACTCAATATGCGTAGGGCACTGGCCTTCTACCTGGAGCGGACTAAGCCGTTCAGGAAGTCCCTGCAATTGTTTGTTGCTTCGGCGGCCGATCTCCACCCAGCAATTCTCCTGCTGGTTTACCTCGTGCATCCGCACCCGTTACAATCTGGCAGGGGTTTCCCTGCCACCGATTGTGAAGGCACACTCAACGCGAGCCCATGCCTCATCGGCTGCTTTCATGGCCCACGTTCCAATTCAGGACATCTGTAGGGCCACTACCTGGTCCTCAGTTTACACGTTTACCTCGCACTATGCGATTGTCTCCCATGCTAGGGATGACACCGGATTCAGCAGAGTTGTACTCTGTCCAGGGAATTTGTGAACTCCTACCCACCTCCAATAGATATAGCTTGGAATTGTCTAGTGTGGAATACACATGAGCAGGCACTCGAAGAAGAAAACACAGTTACCTTTTCCGTAACTGATGTTCTTCGAGATGTTGCTCATGTCTATTCCACATCCCGCCCTCTTTCCCCTCTGGTGGAGTTGTCCAGCAAGAAGGAACCAAGGGTGGGAGGAGCCCATGGCTCCCCTTATACTGTGCCAGGAAGGCGCCACTTCAGGGGCCACAGCGGTGCTCCCCCTATGGGTACTGTTAGGGGAAAAACTTCTGGCACTGGTGCATGTGGCGAGCATGCACACCTACTGCGGAATACACATGAGCAACATCTCGAAGAACACCAGTTACAGAAAAAGTAACTGTCTTTTTGTCCCATTTTGCAAAGGGGAAACTGAGGCACAGAGGGACAGCGACTTGTCTGTCACTCAGCAGGCCAGTGGCAGAACCAGGAATAGAACCAATGTCTTGAATCCCAGTCCAGTGCTCTCAATTTACTAGGCTACACAGTGGTGACACATTTATAAATCATTTTTGTCTGCTCTTTCCTTATTTATTTCTTAAAGGCTTTTCTGTGGCATACTTTATCAGGGCATCTGAGCACCTTTTGAGTAGATCATAGAATCATAGGACTGGAAGGGACCTCGAGAGTTCATCTAGTCCAGCCCAGCCCCTGCACTCATGGCAGGACTAAGTATTATCTAGACCAGCAGTTCTCAAACTTTAGCAGTCAGAGGACCACCATTTTGATTTAAATTTTTTTGCGGAGCTCCAGACCCCCACTTTACCCCTTCCTCCAACGCTCCACCCCTGCTCCACCTCTTCCCACCCCCATGCCACCCCAACCCTCTTCTTCCCCACCTCTTTCTACCACCTCCCCTGAGCACACCCCATCTTCCCTCCTCCCCCTCCCTCCCAGTGTCTCCTGCATGCTGGGGAACAGCTGTTCTCTGGTGTCCAGGAGGCACTGGGAGGGACGGGGAGAAGTTGATCAGCGGGGTTGGTGGCCCTGGACATGATTCTATCCCCTTCCCTGAGCACACCCTGTCACTGCTCCTGGGAGTGTAGGAGAAGAGTTGATCAGTGGGGCTCATGGTCCTAGTTTGAGAAATGCTGATCTAGACCATACCTGACAGGTAATTGTCTAATCTGCTCTTAAAAATTGTGTATGTACTGTAAGATACAATTCTGTACTACTTTTGCTTCTGCTCTTTTGAAATAATGTGTGTTATGGTTGAGTCCTTGGTTCACTGGGTGGATGTCTTTACAATTTTTGTACAGCAACTTATGTCAAATACAATAAAACTTTTAAAATCAGAATTAAAAAAAACCTGAAGCATGTACAGGTGAGCTGAAATAACAGTGATGCTCTCTTTCTAGAGATCTCAGGTTGACCAGAAGGATTCAGTGTGCGTAAAACCTGAAGGAAGGGTACAAGAACATGGCTGCTCTGTGAATTCTTCTCTCACGTCATGGGACACACAAGGCAAAGACTACAAAAATTACCAGGAAAGTCCAGATGGAGAGTCCAGAAAGCCAAAACTGGAAATGCAGGTGAAGTTGGGATTTTTTCCAATACTGAAACCTACTGAGGTTGAGATGAGAAACTGTCCCTTAAATAGCTTGCTGCTATTAGGACAATTCCAAAAAGCATTTTGCAAACTTGTTTACATGCAGTGAAGGGTAAGGAAGAATAAGACAGAGAAAGGAGCTCCCCAGAGGAATCAAGGGTTGGTGACGACTTAAAACTGCTGTGATAAAACTGCAAACTTTACATGTTGTTCAAGAGATGTTTGCAAAGGTGGTTAATCTTTATATTTATAGGTTGTGAGGTATTAGGATAGGAACAGTTTTGGCAATGAAACTTTGCAGGCTTCTGGATGACAATATGGACTAGTCTTAGAGGAGCAGAACACTCTTAAGCAAATAAGTTAACTTACTAGCGTACATTTTGTTTAAATGCAAGCAAAAGAAAACAGTGGAATTGGACCTTCCAAGATACCAGCTTCTATGCTTCAGAGTATTCTCCTCAGCCACAGGAAGGAGCAAATGGCATACCTGCTGGAACTCCGTATCTTAGGACAAAGAATGGTGTTGCGGCAATGTTGCTAGTGTGTACTGTATTAACAGCTTCCGCACTTAGACATGCAATGATTTTTTTGTCCATTTTTAAGGTAGAGTAGATTCCATTTATTAGCAACCCCTTGGTTCCCAGTCAAAAGGTGTAATTTAGCTGAAGGTTGCTAGTGAGCGGAAGGAAGGCTGCAGGGCTGCAGCCAGGGAAGGATGCACAGGGACATGCTGAGCACCCTGGCCTTTCACTGGGGGCCCAGGCTCAGCATGTCCCTGTGAATCCTTCCCTGGCTGCAGCCCCACAAGCCTTCCTTCCGCTTGCTAGCAACCTTCAGATAAATGGCACCTGTGGAAAGCCTCTGCATCAAGATGCATTGGCACTCCCAACTGCTGCCCTGTCTGCAGCCTCTTCTCCCAGCCACAGGCAGGCTTGTGCGTCTGTAGCCAGGGAAGGCACATCAAAAAGTTGCCGAAAGCGACATGCCTGTTGTCAAAATCCAAATCTCCTGAACTTTAAAGTCAGTGGGATGGGATGGGTTCTAGCCATATGCCCCTGTTAACTGGAAGTTGTTAATATTAGGATTGCTATTAAGCGGTATCCACTGTAATGATCAAACCTCACCGAACCTCTTATGAGGCTAAATAAGAGGAGACTGCAGGTATTTAGAAAATGGAAAGGTGGACAGACAAGGATAAGGAGAGATGAATTCCATTCTCTGCCCTTTATTAAATGGCTCTGAGGTTTTTCGTAGTCTTATAGAATATCAGCTTGAGTTAGTTGCTTTTTTTTAAAAGGAAAGTCCTCATCTGGGGATGCCATACCTAGAGCCGGTGTCTGTGATCTCAGACATCTGGGATGAGAGTTGGTTGCCTCTGCAAACCTTAAAGAAGCAGACTGGTATTGACCTTGACACCTTGCAATTGGATACTGTGATACCTTCCAGCCAGACCTCCAGCCATGAAGGAAGGAATCAGAGCCTGCAAAGCAAAGAGCAGCTGCAACAGGTTACTTATCTTTTGTGGAGGGAGGGAAGGAAATGGACAAATGCCCCATGGTAACAAACTAGAGGGATTTAAACATCTTGTGCATGATGCACAGTAGGCTGCATATGCTGATTTCATGGGAAAACCTGGCCAATACCTAAAGTGGAAGTGTGTACAAAGGGATACTCCATTTTGTCCAGATCTGTGATTTCAGGGCTCCTTTCTTGCTGGCTTACTACACCAACACAATTTCAAGCTCGTGTGCCTGAAAAGTGGTTTTGTTCGGAAACAAAATGAGAGGTTTAGATCTGCTCTCAATTAAGGATTATAATTGATCCTTTAATGCCATTTCTCTCTTGGTTGCCATTTTTGCCAGGTTTTCCATATGTTTCTGTCCTTCCCGCTTTCTCTCCTCTCCACACCCATGTATTGGGTGTCTTAGGTAGGGCATTTTGCTGCTGCTGAAGAGACTTGGGATGATGTGTGGCCGCTTTTGGATCATGTGAACATGACAAGGACAGCAGTTGAGAAGTCAGAATACCCAATACAAGAGACACTGGCTCTGGGAGAAGTCCCAGAGTCCACTGAGGAGCTGAAGGTAAGGATGCATTTCCAGTAATAGCAGTAATGTGAAACAAAATGTAATGTCTCATCCTAATTTATTACCTTTGTATCAGAGAACCATCCCATGTTTTGGTATGATTGGCAGTCTCTGCTAACAGAGACTGTGTAATCTGTAGGAGTGGGTTGAATTGTTTCTGATAAATCTAGATTCTCTTACAGAACTCTGTGGGGAAGCATATATATCTCCTGTCTGTGCTACGTCTCTCTAGTCAGCAGTGTTGACCCTTCCTTTTCATGTATGCCAGTAATGATGATAAAGGGTAAGAGCAAGGAAAGAACCCAGAAAAGAATATTTATAATATATAAATGTAGTTAACAGTCCAGACTCAGAAGCTTTTATATTAGTGCAGTGCTTGGTCCTGATAGTGGAGAGCTCTTGTCAGCTTCCACAGAATGATTCCCTGGCTGTTTTTCCCTGGCATACTCTTTGTGTGACCAACTCTGTTGTAGGCAGGAAATCTGTAGAATCTGCTCAGTGTAGTTTCACACTGAGCCTGATCTTGCATCAGTGAAATCAGTGGAAGTTTTGCAGTTAACTTCAGTGGGAGGAGGAGCAGGTCCTATGTTGACAACTTTAAAAGTTCATCTATGGCTGAATTTATTTGAAGCTGCTTAGTCAGCATTGCCAGTGCCTCTTACTGCTTCATGAGTTAGGGGATTGAAGTCAGGACTCTCAATAGTAAGGTTGGGGAGGATCAGTTGTGGACCATGTGGGGCCCAAAGTGAGTGTGGAGACTTGGTCATTATTTATTATTATCACCTATCTAATGGTATAAGTTAACATGACCTTTTATGAATGCAGTGTTTTTGAGAGGGACGAGAGGAGGGGTGTAGATTGTTCCAGCGTTGAAAGCAGAAGAGGGATCAGGAATGATCAAGTACCTACAAGTTTTTATGCATTACTACAGCTCATTAACTGCAAGGAAGAGATTGTTAGTGACCATGATGAGAGCAGTTCTAGTGGGGTGTCGGAAGCCAGATTTGAGAGGATCAAGGAAAGTGCTGGAAGAAATGAGGGGTAGGCAGGGGAGGGGCCTAAATGGGGTGGAGATGGGGTGAGGCTTTATGAGAGCACAGAGAGGTTGGGGTGAGGAAAGTGACATTAAGGTAACGAGAGAAGAGCAGACAACCTAGCTTGCCCAAACAGAGGTGGGGAAAAGAAGGGAGATCAAAATGGATGATGTGATGCATTCAGGGGGCAAGGAGCACGATGGGTTGGGTATTCTGAGGGGGCAGTCAGGGGCAGGAAGTGGGAGAGGTTGGATAGGGGTCGGGGCCTTCTCAAACGGGCCCTCTGTACGATTTTGGAACCCTGGTGTGACCCTCAGGCCAAAACGTTTGTCCTCCCTGACCTAGACCATCCCTGAGAGATGCCTGTGTAACCTGTTCTTAAGCCTTCAAGGGTGGGGATTCTGCAGTCTCCCTAGATAGCCTGTGCCAGTGCATTGACTCATCTTTGTAGTTAGGAAAAAACATCAAGAATTTTCTATCATCCCCCTTTCCAGTAAATTAGAGAATACAGACATCAGTCCTGGTACAGTTCCGGGAGTTAGGAGAATCTTTAAACTAGAAGTTAAGGTTTTATGCAACTAAAAATTGACTGAGCAGCCTACTGAACGTCAGTCCAATCTCCCTTGTGCTCACTCTGTCACTGCCAGTCTTGCTGTGCCTGGGGCCTCTCTCAACTCAAGAATTAGGAGGGGTTTTTTTACAGCAGACCATTAATAACTTGCTAAGACGTGAGCAGAGATGCAATTTTGTATGTTGCAATAAGCAGCTGCCCTCCTTGGAGAATGTGAAGGAGGTGCTGCTCTCTGGCCCTGATTTTGTGCAATTGGCAAAAAAAAAAAAACCCCATGCAGTTGCTAGAATTCCTTTCCAGCTATGTCTGGATGCTTATCTCTGTGGTGACCAAGACTGCTGATGAATTCTGGGTGCTCTAATCTTGCTCTCTGCTCTGTTTTATATTTGATTTCAGACACCAGCCTCTCTTGGAGATTCATCAGATCCTGCTGTTTCATCCAAGTTACTGGAAGAGTTTTATGTCTCCCTAAGCCATCCCCTGCCCTCAGCAGAGCCTAGCCAACTGGAACCTGATGAGAAGAAAATATCTTCTAACAAGGTCCAGCTTCTTACACCAGCTGCTTCTATCTCCCTTACAACAGCACCCGTATCTCTGGAGAAGCAGAATGGTACTGTGGATTTGTCTGAGTGGATTTTTAGGATGTGTGAAGAGCTGAAGGGGTATTAGTATGTGCGTTCTACTAACCAGTTTGAATGCTGACCCTAGTTCTGCGATCCTCTTACTATGTTACTGGCACTGGTGGGTGGCTCCTGATATTGTCTGAAGTCCATTATAGCCAGAAGCTGGGCTCAGGAATCCTGGGACTGAGGCGCTGGTATATGCAAATGGAGACCTTGAATCTTGGCTTCTTGGTGCAATGGACAAATGGCAAGAACAGTGACTGTGGGTTGATGCAATGCTTCAGGTTGGCTCCATGTGCAGAGAAGTGGATTCATAAGTATTTCATGGGAATGAACTTGAATTGAGGTTTATTCCTCTTTTGGTTCATTTCCCCACCTTATCCAGATGTTTTTCTTCTGTTACCTTTGTCCAGCCTGTGACGGTGCACCTCATAGGGCTTTATGGGGAGATGCTTATAAATGTATATATGATACAACTGGAATATGTTTTATGCTACATATGCCATGTAACACATCTATGTAAAGGTTGTGATCTACTGGATATATTCATCCTATTTGTATGCATGTGTCATTTTTGTACTCAGTTATGAATATTGGCTATGTACTTGGTTAATTTTAAATAGCCACAGTGAAGCAGTTGGTAAGCTGCCTGAGAAAAGACTATTCTCAGTAAGTGCCCAATCAAGAACATTAATAAGCATCTCCTCATAAAGCCCTATGGGGTGCACTGTCACACAGCCCTTATCCTAAATATTTTTGTCTGTCTGTTTCAAATGTTAGGATTTCCCAATATTAAATGGACTCATCTCCTGGCATTTAAGGGATTCCATGTAAGACCTTGGAAAATGAGTGATTGAAGCCCTTGTTCTTTCTAAAGCCCACTGAGCTCCCATGTGTCTGTTCTCTGAATCATAAATTGATTTTAACGTCACAACACCCCTTTGAGGTAATGAAATATTTATCCCCATTTTACAGAATAAAATAAGTGACTTGCCCAAGGTTGCATGGTGTGTCTGTGATAGAGCTGAGAATTCAGTTCTTCCGAGTCCCAGTCCAGTCTCTACCCATTAGATCATCCTTCCACTCTTGTCTTATTTACTATGCAGGGGAAGTCATTCCAGAGAAGGGGAAGAATGAGGACCTCTTGAGGACCCAAGTTCTCACAGTGAGTAGCAGTAACAGCTGCACTAACCAAAGGGCTGAGGATCAGAATTCTCTGATCCTAGCTGCTGAGCTCCAAGTGTCCCAGAAGCTCTACATCCCTCGCAGTTCGCCTACTGCAGCATTGGGAGCTGCTGCACGCTTGGCCACCTCCAGTGGCCTTTTTCACTGGTTCGCTGTCCTGAGAAAGTTGGAGGCCTGAGGAGGAGGAACCCCAGCTGTATGGTTTATCAAGAAAGGAGTCAGTTCCACCTGTATTGCATCAGACAAGATGGAGATACAAAGCAGATGCTCTTGGAGGAGTTGGTGCTCCTGTGCCATTTTTCTATGGCCATAAGAGAAATTCATCCTCCTGATAACTAGAGCCTAGGGTCTCCTTGGACATGCCTGTGTGTATGGGATAAATGTTGCTTATATTTTCAGTGGAGATGGTTATATTCCTTCTATGGTACTGCTGTGTAATGAATGTTATTTTTAATATAGTGTTTTGAACTGTGTTTCAATGTTGTTGTGTTGTGTATATAAACAGTCTCCAGAAGGTGGAAGAAGGAAACTGGGGTCAGATTTGGCCAGTCATGTTAGAAACAGACCATCTAAAAAACCTCTTTCTGTTCACCCCAAACCAGCTTCCCCTCAAAAACAGGCATTGCCTTGAGCGTCGCAACTTATGACTTGTTGTGAGTAAGGATTTTTTAAATGTCATGGATCCACCAGCATAATCCTTTTCTTGGTAGCACAACTAGCGGTCACATTGTAAGTCAGGCCATCCAGCCTGTGATGAGCACTGCTAACCAGTAAACAATCTACCTCATGCCCCACTGTCTTGCTGCAGCTACATAATGTTAAAATATGGTGGTGGTTCATCAAGTAGATGCAGCTGTATATTCAGCTTAGGTGTGCATGCCCCCAGAGCCAGAGAGCTCTGCCTAGCAATATTTGTAGGGGCGGTGCGCAGATCATTGGGGCCTTAGCCCCTCCCTTGTCTATAAAAGGCAGTACCGTCTCAAGCCCCACAGTTCCTTCTGACCACCTGTGGCTAAAGTCAGAGCTCTACCTAGAGTCATGTTTCACTTCACACTTTTTTGTTCTCCGTTTCTGAGAACTTTTTTGAATATAGTAGTCAGTAATACCTTAGTTTCATTTCAGTGTGAGTATAGTATTAGAGCAATGTCTGTGATGTCCTCACTAAGGTTCAAGCATGGTCACTGTGTGTGTATGTGTGCCATTTCCCACAGTGACACCCACATGAGGTTCTTATTGTGTCTCAGCCAAGGACACATTAAAGAGAAGCTCACAAAGAGGACTCAGGTGGCAAGAGTATTGTGGCTGAAGCAGCAGCTGCTAGATTGGGCCATAAGGCTTGTTTCAGCACAGGGGCCCTTGTCCTGTTGGTAGTCACCTTTGGATCCAACAAATGATGTTGTTGCACATTGGGCTTTCCCCAAGAGGAAGAGAGGTCATTCATCCTTCTCTGGTAGGGTGAGGAATTGGTCCCATAAAACAAATAGGGACCATTTCAGGGTTTGGGGAAACTCCTCATCTTCTAAGAGAAGTGGGAACTGGCATTGTACTCCCTCCAGCACATGGGATGAAGCAGATCTGCCAGATTGCTCCCCAGTACCATGCCGAGATCAGTGAGAGCCTGTATCATTGACTTGGGTCTAAGCTATGGTGCATCTATAGAGTCTGTTACCGATTAAGTCTGCACCAGCATTGACTGACTGCATGCTGGTGGCATCAGACCCGATTTAGTTTGGTTCCAGACCCTCCACTGGTTCCAGAGTGCTTTGGTGCCATGGCTTCTCCCACATCACCCTCCGTTGTGCCCTTGGTGCCTTCCTGGTGCATTGCAGAGCTGCTAAGTTCATTGGTACTGTAGTTCCAGACCTCGGATTGTGGAGTGGAGGCCAACACGAAGCCTGACACCAAAAGCCCCATTGAGACTGGTGCATATTTTGGTACTGTCAACTTGGCAGTAGATCCTTTAGAGTTCGGTATGGCCCTTAGACTTGGTAATGGATAGGAGTGTCTCATTGCCTAGTTCCCAAGCCTAAGGGAGGGGAGGGATAAGAGCTATATTCAGCCTCCTCTGATCTCAACAAATACATCAGCTACATGCAACTATCCTCCCCACCTTAAATCACAAGGACTCGTTTGCTGCCCTAAGTCTTCAGGATGCTTGTTTCTATTTAGCAATCCTTCCAAGTCATAGGAAGTTTATCCAGTTAGTGCAGGTCTGCTACAACAATTAGTAATTGTAGTGACGGTGTATTTCAGGAAGAAGGGAATTCATATCTTCCCATATCTGGCCAATTGGCTACTGGGGGAAAGGACCAGAGAAGTCCTCTCACATTCAGTTCACACACTGTGTTTACTGTATTGTCTAGGTCTCATCTTAAACAGCAGGAAGTAAACATTTGTTCCAGCTCAAATAACAGAGCCCCCCGGGGCCCTAACTGACTTCGAGTTTGAGAGTGTCTGCTGACTAATTGATTCTGTGCAATTTGCCACCTATGTCTGGAACTGAAGTCTCAACCCTCAAGCACAGCCTGTGTATGGCTGATGTCACTAGGCCGTATAGTTGCATGCACACAGGTAGTCCAGCTTGCCAGATTGTGCCTTCATCCTATTCAAATGTTGCTGAAGTAGGTCTATCAACCGCATAATCATTCCTTAGGCAGACTGGTTCAACTTTCTCCATTGATTCTAGACTCTTCATGCGCATTAATAATTCAGGGAAATGTGCCATGGCATTCCCTTCACTCAGTTTCCACTGATCAAAACTATTGTCATCGATGCCTCCTTAATAGGTCGGGGAGCACATCCGGAGTCTCTGGAAATTCAAGGCCTGTGTACAGAATGGGAAGCTTCTCTGCACATCAGTGTCCTAGATCTTTGTCTCCTCTACAATGCCTGTCAGACTTTTCAAGATCACATCTGGGACACAGTGCTTCTCATGCTCCCCGACAATACCACCGTGATGTATTACATGTACAGATGGTGGAACACACTCCCATGTGCTGTGTCAGGAGGGAATCAGGTTCTAGCAGCTTTGCATCAGGAAACATTACTGTTGGGGCTGATCATTTACCTGGGATCCTGCATCACCTGGTCGATCATCTCAGCAGAACTATCTCCCTGAATCACAAATGGTTTCTGAAGCCCAGCATCCAGTGGTCCATGTTTGCAGTTTGAAGTGTCCTGGCAATCTGCCTATTTTCCATGAGTGACAAGAAATACTGGCTGTTTTGTGTCCCAAGTGGGGCCTCAGTCTAGGCTCCCTGACCAGGGTTTTTGAGCTGGGAATTGGCACTCCTGTATGCTTTTCCTCCCATTCTGATCATTCCGCAGGTTGTTCTCAAAATGAAGTTAGACCATGGTAAGCTCATTCTCATTTCTCTAGCATGGGCATGACAGTATTGATTCTGCAACCTCACATTATCAAGTTGACCTCACATATCACTTTCTCTTCACCCTGACCTCCTGACTGAGCATCATGGTCAGGTTTTGCATCCAGTGCTCAGCTCAGTTTCCTGCATATCTTAGTGTGGATGCTGCATGGTTAGATGAGGAGGAGTGATGTGTGCAAGAGGTCTGGCAAGTCTTGCTCAATAGTAGGTTGAGTAGGGGGAGGGCTTCCTATTCAGCAGAATGGAAGTGGTTCTTGATATGGTTATTAGCCTGGGAAGTTCAACTGAAGCTGGCTTGTATCCAGGACATCTTGAATCAGTTATACCTTCAGTCTTCTGGTCTTGCACTTAGTTCACTAAGTCTCCACATGGTGGCATTTTTGGTGTTTCATCCACCTATGCAGGGGAAGTTGTGTTTTCAAACAGCAGGGCAGTGAGGTTCTTGAAAGGTTAAAGAGATGATTCCTTTGTAGGACCTTAATATTGTTTTAGCAACTCTTATGGGACCTCCGTTTGAGCCTCTGGCAACTTTTCTTCTTTTTGTCAGAAAATTGCCTTTCTTGTGACAACAACATCTGCAAGGAGAGTAGGTGAGCTGCAGGGTTTGGTGGTGGGGCCTCCTTCCATGCAATTTTCTAAAGACAAAGTAACTGGATAAAACTTAGGGGTGGTTGCAAAGTGGTTTTCTAGTTTGATTTGAACCAATCTGTATACGTACCAGTGTTCTTCCTTAAGCTGCATTCAACCACAGAGGGACAGTGTCTTCAAACATTGGATGTTGGGTTGTTTGTGTTTTTTTTTATTTGGATAGGACTAAACCTTTCCGCTCCCCATCTCATTATTGTTTCATGTGCAGGCGGAATGAAGGGTCAAGCAGTTTACTTCAGATGCTCTCCAGGTAGATAATTTCGTGTATCATGACAGCATACGAAGTAACCCAGGCTTCTCTTCCTCAAAGGGTGTGAGCTCATTCCATGGTGAGGACATTTCTAAGCGACTTTCCTATACTGGACACCTGCAAGTCTGCCACTTGGTTCTTGGTGCGTACTTTACAAACCGATTTGCTGTTACTGCTGCTTCCAGATCTGCTGCAAAGTTTGGGAAGACAATCCTCCAGTACTGGTTTAAGTAGACTCTGAGCCCCTCCTCCTATGAGGGGTTTGGGGTTGCGCTGCCTTTAGATGACAAGGGGAGGGGCTAGGGCTGCAAGGCAAGAGCACAGCCCCTCCGGGCACTACTAGGCTAAGTTCTCGTGCTCCAGTGCACTGGATGTGCAGACAGCTAAGTAGAGTACACCTCTGCCTCCTATCTGGAAGCACAACAGTTATAGGTAGGTAATGTTCTATTCTTCAAAAAGTGACTCTAAAAGTGGCACTTTTCTGAGCAGATCTGCTTGTGTGTACTCAGATACAGCTGCTGACTTTGGTAACAAACAGTTTTACTTTTTTTTTTTTTTTTTTTTTTTTTTTTTTAAAAACTCTTGTCAGTGCTCCAGGAGCCAGCAGTGAGGAAGGAGTAAGCTGGAGTCTGTACCATCCTATATGTCAACAAAATTTGACTAAATGCCACCAGTTACCCCATTGCAAATACAGTGTAGGAAGGGGGTTGTTCCAGTGTGTTGAGGACACAGGTTGGCTTGAAAAATGTTTTGCTGGCACTCTGTCAGACGGAAGAAACCCAGAGTGTGCATGTGGGCGGTTAGAAACAACATTTTAAAAATGATTTTTATTATCTGCAAGTCAAGAGCCAAACTGAGGACCCACCCCCCCAATGCCATTTTTAGTCACTTCTCAGACTAGTACCATTCTGTAACAGTAAGAGACAAAACCTTTGTCTAGACTTAGAGGCTGGGGAGAGAAGTGCTGCTTTACTGAGTTAATTTAACTCCATTGAAAGCCCACTTGAACACAGACACTGCCCTGTAGACACAGTTCTAGAGCTTTAGTTCAGTTTTAGCAGGCACAGTAGTACAAGATACAGAACGGGTATTGCCAACCAGGAATTTCACTGTTCAGGGTGAGACTATTTTTATCACCATCTTTACAATTATTTAAAGAGCTGTTGTGCTTTGAAAAGTTTGAAAATCACACTTTTCTTTTTCCCTTGTGTGTATGTAAAATCTGATCCACTGACTGTCATGACAGAAGTAAGTGTACCACTTGTAATAGGCCTGCAAAGCCAGTTCTGCTCTGGGAGAGTGAGCTTGATTCTTTTCTGGCTCCTGCATCAGCAATAACATTCTCATTTTCCATTGCAGAGCTAGATTTTGCCCTCAGAACTTTGCAATCTCATTGTCCACCTTCAGTGCCACAAGTGGACCCTGTTGGAGGTAACGTGTCTATTCAGATGTACCTGAAGACTGAATATGGCCTGCAGAATTTTATTACTGGTGATATGTGAACCAGAAAAAATGAGATTAACTTTCAGATCCCTGATAGTTTGTAGAAGGGAGAGGGCAAAAAACGCTTTTGTAAACTAAGCAAATAGGATGTCCAAATTGGAACACAAGGAGCCTCAATAGTGCCATTTTAGTCGCCTTTCACAGTAAGCATAAAATAAATGGAAAACTTGTCTTTTAAAACAGGAGAAACCCAAAACTGTTTGAAGAAAATCTTAAACTCAAATTTAAAGGAGCGGTTGCCTCTTTGGGTACGTCCGTAGTTAGATTCTTGTGAATGTTATCTTTTGTACTTCTATGGCTAAACATATGGTACCTCATTCTTAGTTTGTATAAACCCCCATAGCTGTATTGACTCAGAGGAGCTGCAGTGAGTTACACCAGCTCAGAACCTGGCCCATACGATACAATCCCTTAAGTAAATAATGATTTTTGCATGTTTTAAAACTTCTTTTAGCTGCTACTACTGTCATTGTTTTGTCAGCGTGTACTGTTCTAGTCTCAGTGGATTTGTGGCATGAGCCTGTAAAGGAGCCAGCAAGGGGACTTGTTTTATTCTTGGTTTTTGATGCAGACTCCTGTCTGCTGAGAATGTTTATTGAAAGGAGGGCAGGGGGGAATCTTACAAAAAACTAATGCTGATTTTTCTGCCTTACTATATTGGCCCTTTTCCCTGCACAATGCATACTAGTTCAGGAAGGCAAGTGAAATTACTAATGTTTCTTGGCCTTCAGTAATTGAAATAGACTGTTACTGTATTTTAAAAACATTGTTTCTTGCTAAACGTTGACTAGGAGTGAAATTTTGCATCTGATTCAGGTCAACCACATAGTGTTGTTTCACAGGGTGGTCCACTTTGGCTTAAAGAAGTACAAGCTGTGTGGTTTTTATGCTAAAATAGCTCTTGATCACATATTGTCTCTCAGTCTGAGAGTTGGTGTAGTGGTTCCTCGGTCCTGGGTTTGTACACTCACAGTGCATTTGGTGAAGGCAATGAAGAGGAAAGTGAGTTTTCCCTGTATGTGACTTCCCTTGTCATCTCAGCCGAGGGTGATCTCCAAGCTGAAACAGGACTAGCTTCTGGGCTCTTAAAGCACAGAAAAGGCGGCAACTCTTACGTTGGGAGGCTAAACTAAACTGATGACCATTCTGATAGCTACATTCAAATATGTATTGGAGGTGGCTTGCGTGGATATGATGGCAGGATGGTTGGTATGTTTTTCCTGAAGCCTGAGAACTGGATATTTTACGCACACACACAGCCGCTGGTAGCTGTTTGGAGCAACTCTAAATAGAACCTGATATGTGCTGTAGTGGGCCTCTGGGAAGGGCAGCACTCAGGCACCAAACAGGGCAGAGCAGCTTGAAAGCACCATTTTGTTGTCTAGATTCTGGGCCACTGCAGGAACCAGTGTGACTACTGGTGGTGTAAAAGTAACCAGGGACCTCTCTAACTTGCAGTAGCCTGCCCAGAGCTGAATTTGGGCTGCTGCCCAACTCTCAGTGCTGAGGAGACATCCTCCAGCCCACTCCAACCCTCCCCTATGCCAGACCATGTGATGGGAGTGGCATAGGGCCACCATAGGCAACTCTACACTACTGTTCTGCTGAGGTAATTCTTCCCCAGCTCCTTATGGCTTTTTAACAGCCCCTCTGTGCTGCTGGATCCACATACTGAGGCCACAGAGAACTGGCCACCTGACTCCTCCTGCTTCTTAGACCCCTAGTATTTTAAGCTCCTAGGCCCCACTGCCCCCTCTCACCTTTGCTTAGGAAGAAATGACTTGGTGCTAAAAGGATGTGGGTAGGATACTAACTATAAAAGATTGGAATTAAGGTTGGGGACTGAGACCCTGAGTCATTAAGTACAATAGTGGAGAGAGAAGCTAGTTTGTTTTCTCAGGTTTCCAATAGAAACCTCCCTCCTCCTTACCCCAGTGAGGGTTTCGTTAGCTGTTTGCTCTTTGTAATTAAGTTGCTGACCTGCTGATTCAGCTGGTTTTCCACTGACTCCATAAGCAGAGCCTTTTTGGCTCAGCTATGTATGGGCTCTTGTGTGGATTTCTGGGAGGTGGGGTGCTGGCCTCAGAGGCTTTATATGTCTAACACAGAGTTCTTGGCTATGTTAGCCTATTAACTAGCATGTGACATTCCCACCCTCCTCCCCTGCATCAATGCTGCCTCTCTCAGCAACCCCCTTTACGAAACAATGCTTTCTCTGCTGGTGACGCCACTGCTGCCTTCCCGACAAATGAATTCTTCACCCCAGCACCTGCCAAACCTTCCTGTCACCCACCCCGTTCCCTGTGGTGACTCTGCCAGCTGTGTGAACCTTCCCACTGCCTTGTACATAACACAACTGCTCTCTTCACAGCTCCCCTCCACCTGCCAAGGAGCTCAACAGTCCCACATGGCTGCCAGACCCTTCCTCTCCCAGCTGCCTAGTCCCCTTGCTGCCCCTTGACAAGTTCCCAGACTCTCTTCCAGCTGCTGAATGTCGCCATCCACCTGGCAATTCAACTGGCCTACCTCTGGGTAAGTACTGCTCAGACAGGCTGGCTGCTGTCAGACCCCTTCTGCTGATCTGTTAAAACCTTCCCTTATGGACTGGGCCTGCATTGCTGTACTTGGCATTGCTTTATGGGATGGAAATCCCTTATGGATCCTTGCAGTGAGCATTGCTCAACCAGCAGGGCTCATTACAGAGTACCCTGAGCCTCCTCTAGTGGGCACAGCCTGGATGGCCTCCAAGAGGGCTGCAGGCTGAGGAGTGGGGATCCAGGCCTGGTGAATCAAAGCTGGTTTTCCCTTGTTGCCACTGGGTATCCCTGTGTTAAAGGCTTAACTCTAAAGGAGAGGTTGCCTTGTTTGCTGGGATGGGCCGTGCCCTGAGCTGGTTGTCGTCATCCTGATGCCATTCGTGCTTCTGTCCTGTCAGGTCTCTCTGAAGAAGCTGCTGCTTGATGGGGGTGTGCAATTTCCGGTCACCCTGGGCTTGCCCAAAGTGGTGGTGATGTTTGAAAAGGCTGGCCACTAACCAGGCTCCCAAGTTGGGTTCGGATGTGTCTGAAGTGCTGAGATTTAGATTTTTGGATTCAGGGCCAGTCCATATCTGTATCAATACCCTAATGGCTCTTTTGTCTGCTTACCACCCAGCTCAGTTCTTGTTTCCCACCCTCCATTGCTCATCCCTGATGATCCTGGCTGTGGACTAACTGATCAGCCTCCCATTTTCTAATGACTAGTGTAGAAGGCAGGATGGCCTCTGCCTATGTTTGCTGTAGGCGCTACGCTAGAGGTCATACCCTAGAGATAATCAGATCGAAGTGCTGAATTTGGTGTTGGTGCAGTTGGGGAGATGTCCCAAAACCTGGAACAGCAAAAACATGTATGATCTTGTCTGTTTCATTTGATCCCAGGCTAAGCAACCCATTTGCCCTGCTTCTGACCCACGTTCACATCTTAGACTGCTGACCTCTACAGGCAGGCAGCAAAATGTACACTTTACTGGGAGCTTGTACTAAAATGTTTATAGCAAAACCTCACTGGTGTAGCAGAGCTCATGTTTGGCTTCAGTAAAGCGTAATGTGCAGAATGTAAGTCAGATTCTAGTGACCATTTCTCTGGGTCCACCTAGAGAAGAAAAATTACCTAGTAACATTCTCCTCGCCCCCTCCAATGTGCTGAGCTGCATTTCTGATACGGCAACTCTGGGAAGCTTCTCAGCATAGATAGGATCCAGTGTTGGCCTTGTGTACACTATGCTCTAGTAGGTGACAATTGCTTTATTGTGATTAGAGAAGCACAAACCCTCTCTTCCACTCACCCACTGGGAAAAATTCTTCATGGGAGCGGGTGGATCTTCATCTTCTGACGTCTGAGTTGACAGAGTTGTCTGATTAGGGTACCTCCATTGAGGAGTTCTCAGCCATGCACAGCCTGGCCCTGGGACCTGGAGCAAGCAAGTTTCTTGGTGTCTCGAGGGCGGGGGGGTGTAGACCTGTGTGGGAAGAATTCCCAGGTAAGTGGATTTTCAAGACCTTTACAGAGTACTGGACCAGTACAAACAACCAAAACTCAGACCTGGGCATATGGTGAAGCATTGACTGCGAAGGGCAAACTAGGGCTGGAGCAGTAAGTGGGCTGCCTCTGGGGAACAGTGTCCCCCGAAGATCTGTCTCTAGCCAGCTGGGCAAGGGAGAACAAACGGCAGCACAGCAGAAAGCAAGGAGGGGTCCTTTCTGTGTTAGGGTCAATTGTTAATGAGCTCCGGGAGCAGCCGTGCGGCCTGGTGCTGCCCAAAGTTTGGGTGGGAGCGGCACAAGGTCAAGCTGGCGCACATCTAGCTGTGCGGTGTGGGGTGGGGGGCACGCAGTGCACTGCCATGGATGGGCTCTGCCTGCAGCCAGGCTGATGTGTACCAGCCATGCTGGTGCGCCGCTGCATTGCCATCCTGGGGAGCTGCTGCCCTTCTGCCCCGGAGGAGTGAGTGGGGACTGTGTCTCGCCATGGGATGGGTGATCTTGCAGGCCAGTTTGAAAGCCTTAGAATCTGTATTCTGCCTGGCTTAACTCAGCACCGTGGTCCCAGCCTGGGACTTTCAGTTTCTTTGGCATATGGCTTTGCTAGACTAGCAGGTGGCCAGTAAGAGAATCCCTTAGCTGGGGAAAGCGCACTTGTATTGCTGCTTGTAGCTACTAGATGGCGTCCTAGGACAGGATGCAGGCACAGTTCGGGTCCAGTGTGTCAGCATGAGACGTGCTCCAGAAAGGGAGATGGGGGCTGAAGTCTGAGAGAGACCCTGGGATTCCTCGTTTATTTCCTCAGGCATAACCATGACGTGAGGAGCTAGTAATGCAAGATGTAGCAAGGACAAAACGTCCCAATTTGCAAGGCTAACCCTGCACGTTATTCCTGACTCCCTGCTTGCCTCAGTGTTGGGCCTGCTCTCTCCCCAGCTCTGCTGCTGCCCCTAGTATCAAACCAACAGCATCTCTTCTAGCCCCATTGCAGGCCTCTGCTGTACAGAAACTCCCAATCTGACCAAACTGCTCTGGTCAGAAATAGATTGAAGGGGGTTTAAATGAAGGCTGAGTAGGGTCAAAGAGGAGACACTTCAGCAACTGCAAGGCTGGTGGGTGGTGCTGGGAGGGAGTTTTGAGGGGAAGAGGGCAATACAAGAAGTCGAGGTCCTGTACTGTACAGTTCCCACAGATATAAGGCCTCTGTGTTGTTTATTCACTTTCCTGAAAAGGACTAACCTTGTGCTTAGTGTTCTAAGGGTTCTGTGATGATCTGTCATCTCCTTAGGAACTGATCAGTGTTCTGGGGCTAAAGAAACTATCGGATTTGGCACAATGTCTATCTGGAGAGCAGGTAGGGAGAAGAAAATTTCTGTCTGTGAACCTGTAATCACAGCTTGGGCTGTGCTGTCTGAACTCACCCTCTTAGGAATCTCAGGTGATCTCTCTGAATACCGGCCTGCCTGGGAGATGGGAGAACAGTGGCTGAAGTGTTTGGGGTAGGTGGGTCAGGTGTGAAATGCACGAAACAGTACTAGATCCAGGAAGGGATGCAGCTAGTCCTGGGGGATCTGTTTTGGGAGCCTCCTTCTCCTAACCTAGAACAAACCAGAAGAGCTCACGAGGCAGTGTTTTGTGATAACTAGCTGGGCTGTCTGCTGCACAGAGCTAGGACTGCTGGTTAAGGGTGCATCTACACAGCAGAAAAAACAACCCTTGGGCAGTAAGTCTTGGAGCCTGGGTCAACTGGCTGGGGCTCGCGCTGTGGGGTTAAGTAAAGTAGTGTAGACGTTTGGGCTCAGCACAGAGACCTGGCTGTGAAAGCCAGGGAGTGGGGAGGGTCTCTAAGTCCGGGCCCCAGCCTGACCCCAAATGGCTACATAGCTCTTTTTTAGCCCTGCAGCATGCATTAATTGACCTGGTCTCTGAGACTCACTGCTGCAGGGTATGGGGTTTTTTTTTTGCTGTATAGACGTACGCCATATGATTTAGACTAGAACAAGAGGCCGAAGTCAGGAGATCTGGATGCTGTTTACAGCTCTGGCACACACTTGTTTGTTGGCCTTGGGTAAACCATTTGTCTTCTGTGTCTCAGTTGATGATTAGAGCTGAGCGAACAATTTGTATGGAATAACTTATTAAATAAACTTCACCTTTTCCTGTTTCCAAATTGTTCACCCACACGTGCTTATATTACTTATTCAAAATTGTTCCTTAATAGTTCTTGGTCTATAGATTATTTGTGAGCTGTTTGTTGCCAGCACCCAGCCCTTAGAAGGAAGGGGGGTTAGATTTTTTTGCCTGGACACACAGATTGCATGATATTGTTTTGTTCTTTGATTTGAGAGGATGTAACGATCAGCTGACTGGCACATCTGTTCGCATTTATCCATTTGAGATACATATTTTGCAAATATTCTGTAATATCCATTTAAAATTCACTGTTCCCACAAGTGTGCCTGCTAGAATAATGGCTGAACATGACCTGAGTGCAGACCAGGTCACTAGTATTTGTATTGCGCAAAAGCTTGGGAATGTGTTTTCATGTATTAAAATGAAATAATACAATTCGGCTGTAATTGTACCTCCATGGGAAGGTGGAGAGGCTGAATGTGTTGTGGCAAGTCAGTGGCTTTGCGATTTTGCGTGAAAGGTGCTGTAGAAGGGTAGGTTGTTACTGAGGAGTGTGGATTTGTCTTTGCTTAGAGGCTGGGAGTGTCAATCCCACCCGGCACTGGTGTGTTGATATGAGCTTCTGGCTGTCCATAGTTAGAAACCAGTCAGATTATGGTAGTGCACCAGAGCCCCAGTCCCGGATCAGGGCCCCATTGTGTTAAGAGAACACCTGGCTTGCCCAGAACCACGCTGCTGACAGTCCGCGCAGTTAACCAGCTCAGCTGGTGACACACTAGAATACCAGCACCCTGATCACTACAGCCTTGCTCTAATGGAGTTGGGCTTTCAAAAAGCGATTCCTCTAGCTGATTGCACTGTGCCCTTCTCACCAAGCTGTGCTCTGTTGTTTTACTGTCATAAACCGGGAGTTGTTAAATGGGAGCTGCTGGTTGTGACTTCTCGGCGACCCCAAGCTAGCAGTGACAGAGGACTCAATTAAAGTGAAGGAAAGCCCTGTCAGACTCTGTTCAGATCAATGTAGGCAGCATATCTCCCACTGCGGTGGGGCAGTAAGGACAGTTGCAGGATGCACGTGCATTGGAGGGGGGCAGGAATTACAGTGATGCCTTCTGTGCTTTGCCTGACATTTCCCGTACAAGACGCTCATGTTGTTACCTATGACATCATCAAACTTCAAGTGTTTGAGCTGAAATTTTTCCTGCCGGATGTTGTCTTTTGACTGAATTTTTTTGGATAATGTCAGCAAAAATGGCTCCGCTGCTCCTCAGGATGAGGCTAGTGAAAGACTCCCCATGCTGGTTCCTGGGCAGGGTGGTCTGTAGAAGGAGCAGCAGCTGGGTTGGAATGCAGAAGAAGTGAAGAGCCAGACCTGGGGTGGGAGGGTGAAGATGGGGAGCCTGGGATGGGGATGTGCAGCCAGCAGTGGGGACTGGGCCTGGCCGGGGTGCTGATGAGCAGGGTTGGGTGGAGACATTTTTTGAATTTGCAAAATGTTACCAAACTTTCCTAACCAAATTGCCAGAGAGGTGGAGTCCCCACATGGTGAGCATCCAGACTGGAATGAGTGTCTGAGAATGGGACCTTGGGATGAAACAGAAAGGGGTCAGATCAGCCTTAATGTGCTGTGTTAGCATGAGACGTGTTACTGTAAAAATGGCATCAGCTTATCCAGCTGGGCTTCTTTTAGTGGCTGAGACTGGGATTTTCATTGATTGTCCATGTGGTTTGAGAGCCCAGCTCCCTCAGGCTGCTGTGGACATCCCAGCTTTACATTTTTACATCACTTCTCCCTGTAGAGCTATGGAAGTGAGCTGGGTTATATTCTCACCTATTTTACCTTTCTGCCATGTTACACCTATAATTCAATGGGATGGCCCTGGTGTGTTTATTACTGGCGATGGTACTGATATGAGGAGAACAAATTGTTCTGCAATAGCCTCTGTCCCAGGAGCTCTGCTCTGAGCATATGGTGACCCGTCTGCCTGAACTCGGCATCAGGCACCCCTGGGCTGAGCTAGTGCCTCAGTCATTAATAGGTGTGATGGCAGCAAGTGGGGTTTATTGAACCAGGGCTCACGGGAGTGCGGGGAAAAAGTGTTTGAAAGTGAATTAAAAATGGAAGTGCAGCATAGCATTCCCCCTCGCTCTGCCTTTCCCTAATGCCTGGGCTAGGCAAATGGCAGCGAGATGTGTGCTCCAAGGGAGTGGTTAATGGACTGCAGGGATGGGTGGGGTCATAGTTCACTGCAGATGTATGGATGGGACCTTACAACAGCTCAACCAGGCGTCTCGCCAGCCTGTTGTCACATGGCCTGGAATAGAGACTGGGGGGGGGGGGTGAGAGCCGGTGCATTGTCTGGCACCATATTGGTTGTGACAATAGCCCCTGGAGGCCCGGTTGTGCTGGATGCTGCAGATACCCAGCGAGAGCCCCAGCTTCACCATGATGGCTGCCACTCCCAGCAGTTTCTGAGATCATGGACCTTTGTCATCCTGAGCCTGAGAGATGTCCTGGCCTGAAGAGGCCAGAGAGAGGGACCCAGATGATGTGGCCACTTCCACCAGCTCCAGATGAATCCCAAACAACGCCTGGGCGGTGAGACTTCATCTCTCCTTCCCCCGGGTGGTCTTTTCCATCTCTATCTTATTTCTTCTCTTTTCTATCCCTCTCCTTCCTTCTGTTTAATGAGAGTCTGGCTTAGCCAGCCAAGACTATGTAATTTGCAACACTACTGTGAGCAGAGAGGCAGCTAAAAGCAATGCCCTATACCGCCCAAGGCGGGTACAAGTTTGCCAGGTTTGAGAGGAGGATGAGTCCCTGTGCTTTGCCAGCCATGAGAATCAACACCAGGGACAGCGTCTTCTTGGGAACAGACTATCAACAGCAGCAACTCCGGCCCTTTTCAACTAACTGCTGCTCTCTTCCGCTGGCAGGACAGTCATCCCCATCTTTGATCCCATCCAAGAGCCTGTCAGACCAGGAGGGTTTCTCTCTAAAGACTCTCTCCAGCTAAGTGGAAAGGAACAAGGGACGTTTTTAAAATAAAAGCCTCACTTAAAGCATTAGAGATGGAAGTATTAACAGTTGTTCCTCCTTTTCTGTACCTTTTAAGCAAAGGTTAGAAGGATTTTTAAGGGAACATTTGCCCTGGCACAAAGCAGGCAGAGGTCTCTGTACACCAAACCTTGTTTAACCTTGTTTAGTGTTGGAGAGTTTGTCATGTTAACAGCTGTGACTCTCTGGGCCTATGTATTCCATCAAATGACTACAGCACCGCCCTCACCTGGTAACTCCTGACATGGAATAGGTGAGGGGTAATAGATCGGAGCACACATAGCTGTCTGTTCAGATGTGCTGCAAGCTGGCAGGGCTGGGGAGGTGCCAGGGCTCTGGGCAGTGGGAAGGGGGGGCAGCCCTGCTCTGTACATGTGCTGGGGAGTTGGCTGTGGCAGGCGGCAGGTCCTTTGCAGAGGCTGTAAATGGAAGCATTTTGGGTTTTAAATGGCCTGTCAGAAAGCATTTGGTGCGGGCAGGACGAGGCTGAGAAATGACAGCTCATTTCAGCTTAACAAAGAGCTGCAGCGGCTGACAAACACCAAATGCAGAGATCTGGTGGCTTTTCAGCTCAGCCTTTCGCTGCTTTACCCCCCACCCCAGCCTGTTTCCGCTGTGGCTGGGGGCAAACACAGGAGAGGAAGACGGGGTCTGACAGGGAGTCACCTCCCCCAGTTCACATGGCAGGGGAAACAGCTGGTGGAGGGTGCATGGATTTAGGGGCTAGATCCTGTAGTGAGCTGGCACATGGTCAAGCAGGCCCAGAGGGAGCACAGGCCTCCAGCCACTGATCTTGGCTATGAGGGTGGGGGTACAGGTGGCCACAAAACCTAGAAACTTCATGATAAAGCTTAAAAGCTTAAGTGAGTGTTTGAGCAGGCGCCACGGGGTCTTGAGAAACCTGAAGGCAGCCAGGCTGGGCCAGCGTCACACCGACAGCCAGGGCGGGGCTCGGGGGTATATGCTGAGTGCAGTGGGGTGGTGTCCCTGGGAGTTCCAGTGAAGTGTCGCACAGAGGGGCTGTGTCCTGGGGTTCTTAGTGCATGGGGCTGGCTCTAAGCAAGGGGATGAGCTGTGCTGCTCTATTTACTCCACCGGCCCAGCCTCCCTTTCCCCAGTGCAGGGAACGGGATGGTGGCGAGCAGGGTAGGCTCATGGTCATTCCACATGCAGGCTGAGAGCGCAGTAGCTAGCTCTGAACTCCCAGGGAGCTTACAGGGAGCAAGGCTGGGATGGCCGGAGCTGCGAGCTCCTCCAATGCCAGCATTCCTGCCTCTGTGCCTAGACTGACTCCTAATGAGTGGGGCAGGATCTGCCATGGCCCAGAGCTCCGCATCCAGCATGTCTCCAGTATTCCCGGCAATGTGGCCTGGCACCAGACGCTGAGAACACCTGACCCAAAGCCAGGGCTCTGGCACCATTCCCTACAGTGACTCCTGCTGGGAAAGGCTGGTGCTGCAGCAGCAGCAAGATACCGCACAGAGGGGTTGGTGCTGCAAGGGCTGCAGTCTCCCTGCACTTCTGGTGTGTGATTCTAATCCCAGCAGCTGCAGAAGCCCTTTGATTTCAAGGGGCACTAGGCGCCTAAATTCCTTTAAGAGTCTGGGCCTAGGTTCATTATTGTAAAGTTCTTCATTGTTCTCTGTCCTCCTTTGCCCCACCACCATTTTGGCCCTTTGCTTGTCCTCCTCCCCAGCCTCTTTTCTCTGTTTCTCCCCATCTTCCTCATCTTTGCATCACCTCTTCTTCCCTCTACACTTCCTTCCCGGCAGCAATTTCTTCCCCCCGAGCAGCTCTACTATCCCTTCTCCCGTCCATCTGCTAAAACAATCTGCCATGGAACAGCTATCGCGTCACTTTAGTTGCCACTCCAATGTGTTTATCAGCGGACCGGGGAGTTCACACCTCTCCAAGCCATTGGCTGGAGATGCTCGAAGGCACCATTGCATTGCTTTGCCTTCTGTCTGCTTTTGGAAGGCATGTCTGGAAATGGGCATAGATACCTGGGGACTGCCTGGCCATGGGGGCAGGGATGCAGGTGCCAGCTGAGTAGCTGTTTAGTACAAGGGAGGTGTCTTGTGCATGTGGAATGAAGGGGGGTGTGTGTGTGTGTGAATGCAAAACAAAAGTGGAATAGGTGTGGGGGGTGGAAAGACGGAGTGGAATGAAAGTGGATGTAGAAAGGTTGTGTGGGAAATGTACATATTAAGTGCATGGCAGGGGTGGGATTGGAGCAAACAGGCAAGAGTCTGCCTATGTGTATACAGTGTCTCTACATGCCCATTGGACTCTTGTTCACTGACATGCCTTTCACCCAGGCCCCTGGCTGGTAGGTCTTGCACGCCTCCCGTTCCCTAGATCTCCTTGTTTCATGCAGACCTCTTTTCTCTTCCTCCTCCCTCCCCCAGCCCCATCCTCTCCTCTTCAGGGCTCTTTAATCACTGTTGGGTTGGTTTTTCTCCATTCCCTGCCAAAAGGTTTATTTTCTGGTTCAGCTCTTTAAAAGAAGCAGCTGGATGCAGGCGCGGGGGTGGGATCTCACTCACGGCTTTCTGGGTGCTGCACTTGTGCTTTTAATCCCTTTGCTGTCAAGCTCCATTAGGAGATTTGGGCATCATTCTGCTACTTCTGGGGCCTGGCCTCCCTCTAGCCCAGCCTGAAATGAGGGCAGTGCCTTAGCTCCAGGAGAGTGATGGATGGGGGGTGATGTCTTAAAGAGACAATGCCCTCCGCCTTCTGTCTTCCTCAGCTGCCAGCATTCTCTCTTGCATCTACTGGTGGGGTTTTTGGAAAGAGATGGTGTCTGCCTTGCTCTGTTGGCAACCATGCAGCATGTTTTGCTAGCAGCGTGGCCAGTGTGCGTAGCATTGAAGCCGAGGCAGGGGATCTAAAGGCTGGCCTGGAGAGGAGATGGGGAGGGGCTTAGTGAATCATAGCTGCGTTCGCATCACCTAGGGTTGCTGACGGGAAAAGGGGGATGGTTGCCCACTACAAAGAACCTCAAACGGAGGGCAAGGGATGGTCAGGCCATCATGGACTTTGTTTCCCTTCTGGTTTCTCTTGGTGAAGAGCAGCTTGTCCTCTTCTAGGCCACATGATGCTAAGTTGTTAGGCCCACCCCAGGCCAGGGCGTCTCCTCCAACGCTGTGAGGACCCGAGTCTCTTCTCGCTCCCCCCAGCACAAGTCAGCTGTGAGAAGAGAATCCAGTCCAGTTGCTTCCAGAAGTCAGAGGCTGGGGAGGAATCCTGGGCAGGGAATGGCAAGTGGACACATGGAAGCCGGGTGGAAGGAGGATTCTAGTGAGAGGGAAAAGCTGGCGCTGTTCAGGTTTGAATTCTGCTCTTCAGACTGATGTCCTCTTTCCACCCACACTTCGGAGACAGGGTCCTCAGCTTCTAGCTCTTCTGGGCAGCACTGTCCGAATGCCTTGCCTGTGCACTGGTCTGTGTATTCTCTCTGCCATCACACCATCCTTCACTTGCTAGCAGACAGCCCCCTCAAAGGGTCCCTGTCCTGATCTCCTGCAGTGGAGACTGACTTCCCCAGCATTGCTGCCCGTTCTCACAGGGTGCCTGACCCCGATAGGTGCTGGGGCTGCTGCTGCACCCCCGGCTTGAAGCGGTTTCCATCATGTGGAGGGTTTACAGTTTGGTTCAATGGTTCTCAGCATCCCCACTATACAGATTGTTCCAGAATCCCTGTTGTCCCCTTAAGTGAAGTAGGCCCTCACTGCTGCCCCCACCCCCTCAAGCACAGCTACATCCCAGGTTGAGCTGATTAAGAGAGTGGGCTAATGAATGAAAGGAAGACAGCTGTGATTGGGGGGAGGGGGGTTTGTGGGTGGTCCCTGGGGGAAAACAGGGCAGCAGAGCAAGGGTGGGGCTAATCTGCAGAAGCAGAATGCCTGGGCCAGGAGACTGAGAAGGGCTGAAGGTGAGGAGAGAAGCTCAATGGAGGGGCAGTCTGGTGATTTTCCCCATGTAGAGGCTTAGAAGCCTGTGGCGGTCTTTAGCTGAGGTGGCTGGTTTGGCTTGAACAACAGGTGGGGAGCCCTGGGGTGCTCAGTGTGGCAAAGCCCACTGGAGCTGGCATAGCAGGTGAGTTGTTGGACTGGGTGTGGGGGCTCTTATGGTGCATGTCGGGGGGGATAAATGGGTTGTGTTTGAAGGCCTCCCAAGGACTGTTGGCACTTGTGGGATGATAAACCAGCCCAGGGTTAAGGTAACATCAGACCCATAGTAAAGGAGTCTTTAAGGTGAGTGGGAGGAAGGAGGCAGTAACCCTAGTATTGTGCCCAGCTGCAAGGGGGCATTGTGCGGGGTGAACGTGGAAACTGGCCTCAGATTGCAGAATGGTTTCTGTTCTAACTCCCTGGGCCAGATCCAGCTTGTCTCGGGCAGCTGGCAGACCTAAGCAGGTTTCACAACAGTGGTTACACTTGGATCATGTTTTCGAGCCTTTCTGTGCAACCAGGTGAGCTAGAAACTTAGCACCAGTGAAAAACCATGTGATCCTGGCATCACACAACTCCAGGGGTGAGGCTTGGGCCTGTAACACTGATGCCTTAATTTGCCTCTGGTTTGGTGACTTGTGGGAACTTTCCTCCTCACACCCTGCTCCGGGAATCTCTGGGCCAGTGGCTGCCTTGAGGTGCAGTTGAATGGCTAGGGCCTTTTGGCTCCATGAATGCTGAGTATTTGGGAATAAAGCATGGGCCACCTGCATGTGCTGCCCTGCTCCCTGGCAACCAAAGCAGCAGTAAGGAGCCGGAAGGAGTGAGCCCCAGCCCTGGAGGTGGATGGGACTAAAGTACAGCCACCGAACACACTGTGGGGTTCCTGTTGGGGGACTGAGCAGCACAGGCCCCGCAGAGCAGGTCTGAGTGGGACCCTACAGAAGGAGTTAATTCTCACGGCTTCCCTCCTTGCCTCTTGACCTGTAACTTCTCCCCTTCACTGCTTTCCCCAGGAAGGCAAAAGGGCTGGGCTGGGCTGAGCTGCACTGTGTCTGGGCTCAGCTCCTGTGACCACCCCGCCCCTGTACATCCCGAGCTGTGGATTGTGGGATTGTAGCCATGTGAACTGCAGGTCCCAGAGAGCATGTTTTCTCTGCTTGCTGAATTAAGCTGCTTTACCCACAGCTTTCCCGATGATGGAATAGGATCTGCTGAGCAGAACCCAGCTGTGGCTTGGCAGGCAGGCAAAGGAGGGAACAGGCCTTGGAGTAAAGTACTGAGTGGTGTCACTCTGGTGACTCTCCCTCCTTGTTTGATCACGACAGTCTCCCAGCCTTGCCTAGCGAGCCTGGCGTTGCCTAGACTCATATCCCAGAGCTGTTCCTAACAGCTCTGGTGTGGGGGCTGTGACGAGAGCTCCTTTCCTAGGCAATGCTGTGCCCAGTCGTGCAATCTCCTGGATGGTGCCGAGGGCTGGTTCAGGCTGGGGGGAGATACCAAAGGGAAAGGGAGTCGTGTTCTCTCTTTCTTGCTAGTCTAGCTCTCAACAGACCCAGGATTGCCCTGGTTTCTCAGGCCCTGATCCTCAGCTGGTGTAACTTGGCTGACCTCTGTTGAAATCAATGGAGTGATGTTCATTTAAACTGCCTGAGCATCTGACCATTAATTCCTGAGTTATCCTTCCCGCTGAGGTCCCAAGAGCACTGATTTCCTTTGGGCTCCTGGGCTCTGGGGAGGTGACTCCTGGCTTGAGTGGGGTGGGCTGAAATTCCCCAGCCATGGATTGTCAACACTTGCTGTACCAGCTGCCAGGTTTTCTCTTATGGCAGTTATCTAAGTGTTTATCCATAAGAACAGCCAGCCATCCTGGGTCAGACCAAAGGTCCATCTAGCCCAGTGTTCTGTCTTCTGACAGCGTCCAATGCCAGGTGCCCCAGAGGGAGTGACCAGAACAGGTAATCATCGAGTAGTCCATCCTCTGTTGCCCATTCCCAGCTTCTGACAACCAGAGGCTAGGGCCGCTATCCCTGCCCATCTTGGCTAATAGACAGTGATGGATTATCTAGTTCTATCTAGGCTGCTGCAGTATCCAGCTCCATTTCATAAAGCTCCTCTCTGGGGGACCTGTCATGTCTCCATGAGGCCTTTTCCATAGGGAGATTCCTAGGTAACAACAGTCCTGGGGGGTGATTGTAAAAATCCCAGCCCGTGAATGTGTCTGTGGGTGCCCTTGCTGGGTGGGCGTGGGGCTGGGCAGGGGGATAGGAGTTGGGAGATAGGGATGGGTGGAGAAACAGTGAGGGAATTGAGAGCATCGTCCATGTGCCAAGCTACAGGGGCCAAATGGCATGGCCAGAGAGCCGGGGGAGGGAGTTAAGCTAGGAAAGGGGCTAGAGAAGGAAATCGCTAGGAATGAAATAAAGGGGATACTCTGATGAGCCGGAGAATGTGTCTGACTCCTCGATCTAAGGGCAGGGCTCAGCATGTCCCATTCCTGTTCGTGCCATGCTGCATTTGAGCCCCTCCTGTCACCCCTCTGGCAAGCTGCTCCCACCGTGGAGCCTCATCCTGCTAAGATCTGGAGAAAGCCTTTTGGCTCATCAAATATTGAGGCTTGTGCTTCTTGGAGGGAGGAAGACTACCTCTTGTACTGCTTCCACCTGCCCTATTGAGTGTCAGCTCCTCCCCACACCGTGCTGTTCTGGTCGGTTAGGAGCAGCCAGAACTAGGAGAAACAAGCTAATGTAGAGGCAGGGGGTGAGTCTGCAGAGCCGTCCTCAAGGTGGAGAGGAGCTAGGATTGTGCCTGGCTCATTCAAACGAGCAGTCTGGCTAAGGCCTGTGTGAGGATCTGGGTGAAGCCCTCTAATACTGGTGTTTTACCTAGCTACAGATAGAAAGGTGAGGGTCCCCCCCTCCCCCTGAAGTTCCCTAATGAATCTGGAAATCCAACTTCCATTCATCCCAACAGGGCACCTTTGACAACCTTGGCTTAAGTGTTTGCTGTATTTTCCCCTGTACTCTTGGTTAAATGAACTGATTTTGCTGCTGGTGAAAAGCACAGCCCAGGACAGCAAGATCCTCTCTCTAGCACAGCCAGCGGCTACGCCGGATCCCTGCATGCCAAGCCCTGTCTGTGTGTGCAGTCCTCTCAGGGGGAGGTGAAAGGCAGAGGCTATTTTGCCCCAGCCACAGTGCACAACAGTTTGCTCAGGGAAGCAAAGAAATCCACTCAAAATTAACTGCAGAGGGACCCTTTAGGGTAGGGTGACCAGACAGCAAATGTGAAAAATCAGGAGAGGGTTGGGGGGTAATAGGAGTCTATATAGGGAAAAGACCCCCAAATCAGGACTGTCCCTATGAAATTGGGACATCTGGTCACCTTATTTTAGGGAAACTATCACCGGGAAAGGAAAGAAGGAATTGGGTAGAGCTGGGCAGAACCAGGTGCACTAGAAACTGAGTGTAAATTAGGATAGATCCAGTGAAATAAATGGACCAGCTGAGGATTTGGGCCATCAAATTCCAGGGGCTGCTCACATGGGTAACATTAAGGACCAGGCATAAGCCTTTGCAGGATGAAAACTTCCCGTTGCACACTTAAGAGCTCACAAGGCGGGAGATGTGAAATGCAGGTGCCAAGTTCCATAGTACACCTGCATTACATGTCTCACTGCTGTAAAATTAGCCAGGGTACTCGGCATAATCAGCACGGCCCAGCTCCTCAGTCTGGGCTTGAGTCTTTCCTGAGTGCTGCTCGTTGGCTCAGGCTCTCAGGTATTTAGGGGCATTGTAAGAATGAGTTGGAAATTGCTTGGTTGTGAATGGCACCACTCCAGCCTCTACTATTCCTTTATAATCTAACAACTGAAAGGTAATAATAGGTCAACAGTATTGTTCCCTTACCTCCAACTGTCCCCCGGTGTAAGTTAAGGGGGAAATCTTCATTGCATCTGTAGATATAAAATACCCAAGGGCTAATCTCCCCTGACTTTATGGACAATGACATAATTCACTCATGACACCACCCCTTAAGCTTTATCCCTCCTCTCCTCTCCTCCCTCCCTAAGATAAATGCCCCAGCAGGGCTCTGCCTGGCTGATCTCTCTTCTGCACAGGTTGCTGTAGCTCTGCGCATACCCAGGCACGCGCGCATACCCAGGCACGCACGCATCCATTGGTGCTCAGATCAATGCAAGTGTGGTGCTAACAAACACGGCCCAGGAAGAAGCTCTTAGGCAATTGGATGTGACAGAATTATTCTTTCTTCGGGAAGCAATAAACAAGGCTCAGCTGGGGCCTCTATCTTACCAGCTCTTTCAGGAGAAACCTGTCTCCATCTAGATCCTATCACAAACTGCTCCCCTCCAGCACTAAATCACATGTGTATTTAGCTCTCTAGATAATGCACTTTGTGTCTAAAGTACTGTTTGTATTGTTGCCCTGGCTATTCTAGCTCCGACTTGGGGCAGGACAGAGTGGTGGGATGTGGCAAAGGGCCCGGTGACAGCTCTGCAGGTAGCCAGGGATGGGGGACAAGCATGTTGTCCTGCTTTAGGGAGTGAGCCGTTTACCTTGGGACACTACAAAATATACATGGGACCCTTTCCACAGCCATCCACTTCTTTAGCATCGTGCAATAAAGCTGACTCCCGCTGGCCTGTGTGTGTGTGTGTGTGTCTGTATCAGGAGTGAATTTGGAGCTTGGGCAAGAAAGGGCCAAACGCCACCACCAAGAGCCATGTACCGGTCTAGTACAAATATGTGCTTGGCCGCCTGTCCTCCTTCCCCAGAGCTCTGCCAGGCCACTGGGGGCTCACGCATGGTCCTGAGGGGTTGCCACATGCTGTGTGCTATGCAGCTGCTGTATAAGGAGTGGCGCTGTATAGCCATCTGGGTCTGAGTGTCATTTTAAAGATCACACGTACCTGCACATGGAAGCAAAGGGCTTAAGCTGCCCTGCTCCTAACTGTAATTCTAACTGCTCCATAACCAGCTGGAGCTTGAGTGCTTTGTCCCCTCAACTCCACTGAGATGGCCCAAATGCTCACTGAATCCGGGCCAAAGCGCTCCCCTTCTGCTCTTGTTCTTCTTGAGATCTTGTGATGGGGCAAACATGCACAAGGGAGCAGGATTGGCGCAGGCCTTCAGCAACCTAAGCAGGAGCAGTCAGGTGCTAAGTCTCTGTGGAAAATGGGTGAGGTGCCTGTATGTAGGGCTGGGCACGGAAGGGAATTGTGAGGGCCTTGGCTACCACTTGCTGTAGTTGTACTGTATTAAGTACACCAAGTGTTATTCCCATCAACGTTTATTTGCGATTGGATCTGGTGGCGCCTGTCAGGGAAACAAAAGCAGCCCCACAGTATCTGAGTGGTGTTTGCATATTAATGAAGGCAGTAAACGAGCTATTTGCATTCCTCCAGCTTTCAGGCTTCCGATCCAATCGTTGCTGCTTTTTGTTAACCCAAGAATCGTGCTGCCTTTGCCCAGGGGCGTCCTCCCAGATTTGAATTTTAACTCTTTCCAGTGTGAGGGCCAGACCCTCTGCTGCTGTAAATCAGCACAGCTCGATGGCAGTGGAACTCCACTGACTGACACCGACTGAGGATCTAGCCCTGTGGTTGAAGCATAGCAATGCTTTCCTTCCCCAGCAATGGTTTCTCTATGGGCTTGTTTCTCAGACCGATGAGGATGCTTGTTGTGTTGCATATGTTTCTTGCATGAACACTTGGGCTCAATTTTTGCTTGCACAAGCTTCTGGAAAGGAGAATCACTGATGTACATGATGGTTGATCCATGTCCGAAGAGAGCGTTCTGCCGACGAGAAATCTGTGCATTAACTCTGAGCTTCCTTTAGCAAAGAGCTGGGAAGGTTTGGGGAGATCCTGGACTGCAGTGGCAGTGACAAGAGAAGTGAGTAGGGTAATGATGAGCACATGAACAAAAAGGGGCAGAGTATGGGAAAAAGTGCTCATTTCATTCCTTAGGGGCAAGGGAATGAGTAAGGGGCAGTGCCTGCCCGTAGTAACTCCCATGCAGCTCTTTGCACATAGGGAACAGGATTAGTTTGCACATGTGCAATCGAGGGCACGCTGACCCATTACTTCATTAAATGTTAGAGCCTTTGGTGCATGTCTTCCAATGAAGTTACCTCAAGGCTTCTCTCTAGATTCCTAGATTACAAGGCCAGAAGGGACCACTGTGATCACACTCCCAAAGCCGTGCAAAGTGGTCACTGGGTATGGCTACCGTACAGGGCCTGTACCAGCATAGCTATGGTGCTGTAGCTGTGCCAACATAACCCCATAGTGTAAACACAGCTTATGTTGATGATGGAAGGGGTTTTTCCATTGTTGTAGGAACACCACCTCCCCAAGCCATGGTAGTAGCTAGGCCCACAGAAGCATTCTTTCTTTGCCCTAGCTGCTTCTACGCTCAGGGCTAGGTTGGCACCACTATATTGCTCGGGATGTGGATTTATTTTACCCCTGAGCGCTGTATCTATGACAGCCTCCATTTTAAATGTAGACCTGGCCTCGGTGTTTTCAAATGACCCACAGTCAAACGGGTTAAAAGGGTTGACAGAACATGCTGTGTGGTCGCCATGGAAGACATACTAGGAAAGCTTTCTTAACACAAGGGATTGCATCCTCCGGCTTTCCTCTGTCAGTAAGCTGCATAGTCACCCCTTTATTTGCTAACGTGCAAACATGGGAGAGATACAGAGTGAGACAAAGGGATTCTAGAGCAAGGAGTTCAAACGCTGCAGGGTTAGCTTCTTTAGCCTCAGTTACATTTTCCATTATCCTAATGTTATGATCCAGCAGTTCAGGAATCAGTGCTACTGAAGGGCCTTGCTGAAGAGGAACGGACCTCAATATATGCGTAAATGCTTTCCTTTAGGGCCCAATCCTGCAATTGGATCCCCAAGTGTAGATTCTTTTACCCATGTGGAGAGTTCCAATAATGTGCGCTAGCTGCAGTGTGTATGAGTGAGAGAGAATATAAAGGAACACCGAGCGCGCTCTCTCGCTGTCTCTCCTGTATCGGGAAGTCCTAGTCCTAGAGGCATTACAGTATAATAATGTGCCTCAGCTGTTTCTTGGTATAAGAGATGTTCCTTATTTTAGATCCAGGGTTCCACACAAACCTTGTGTGCTCTCATTTTTCTTGGTGCAACTTGTTGAATCTAGCTGTATTCAGCGAAGCATTGGTTACATCCTATTGAATTCTTAAGCACTTGGCAGAATCTGGGCTTAAATGAGGGCTCGCTAGGAGATGTTTTTCAGACAGGGAGCTCAGCTGCTCAATGACTAAGGAAACAATTGTCTGCCAGCGAAGCTCCCAAATGTAACTTTTCTTTATAAAAGATTTTACAAACCAGAAATTAATAAAAATATATTTTTAAACTATTTAGTGAAACTAGTTTTTCCCTTTTAATGTAATCCTTCCTTTACAGTGCTGAAAATCCAGCTACAAGCATTATGGGCTCAGTCCTGCAATGAGAAGGAAATGGGGACTGTTTGTGTGCTTACTAAGTGCCATGTTGAAACCGGGCCAGTGCTCAGCCTGGGACACAGGGAGACCCCATAAAGCAAGAGAACCAGGAAGTGAAAATGGCTAAACACATGTGAAACTGACCAGTCTAGTACTATATCAACACTGAAGCTGAATGAAATTTCAGAAAGTAAACAAGAGCATAAACATTGGAAAGTCAATTTGATCTTTAAAATGAATTGTTTCAATAACTGATGGTGATACTAGTACTGAGTGAGGAGATTTGAATAAAAAGTTGTCTTGAGTGGGTCCCTTTAAAAAGAGAAAACAGCACTGATGTAAATTAGGAATATCCTGGGATACTTTGGGTCAAGTTTTGTGTCACTTGGTATTACTGCTAGCAATATGGTTACACACTGAAAAATTGAGATTTTTAAAATAAATGTTGATTCCTTTGTCCTCTTAGACTGGAGTATAAATCAGGTTTTTAAGTGGAGGGCTAAAAGTTTACTTGAGAAACCCGCTTTTTACTTTACCAAAAGTAATGATCTGACTTTAACAGTTGGAGCTCTTGGAAAAATGCCAAAGATCACAAGACTTGTGATAAAGTCACAAGAGTGGAGAACTGACATACCATAGTACTAAGCTAGTGTAGAATGAGGCTATTCTAATTTAGTAGCATCCACCACTCTATTTGGCCTCACTTTGCACTGGTATTAGTGGCTGCATGAAGTGTCCTGAGAAAGAGAAGAGAGAAACCATGCCCTAGATTTTTTTTTTTTCCTGGCAAGAGAAGAGATCCCATCCAATGCTGTAGCTAGCCATTTAAAAACTGCAGGAGAAAAGGATGGAGAATGCTAAATGCAAGGGAGTATCCTGCTGGAATTATTAAGCATGCTGGGTGCGGCTAGCTGGAGGTGGAAGGTAGATTTATGCAACAGCCTGGGTATTAAAAATAAGTGAAGGCTGCAGCAGATTCTTATCAATGACTGCTTGGGTAACATTACATTAAAGCAAAATATTTGAAAACACTAAGTAAAAATGAGTGCTGGATGTGATAGGGAGCATATGCTGTGGGAGTTCCTACCTGGCTCTGCCCAGAATCTGCCTTCCTAGGTTCTGATTCTACACCTTGTGCAGTCATTTTCACCTGGGAGAAGTAGGTGTCACAGGTACACATGTCCTTCTTCGCATCTCACAGTGACAGATTTGGTGACCTGCTCCAACTAATTCCTGTGCCATTCCTTGCAGCTGCACTGAAAACAATGAATGGCAGCTGGAGTGCATGCAGAGAAATGCTGGGATTCGAGTTGGCAGAACACAATACAAACCATGGCATGCTCTGTATACTCTTCCTCTTGGCTAGTTAGTATGATGTGCATGTGTGCACCCCCACCCTCCCCTTGCTGACCCATTAGCAGTTCCAGGGGCAGAGTTAAGGTTGTATTGCAGAGTGGTATATAAGTTAACTCTGTATTTGCTGGCTTTCAGGGGCTTAAATTTAGTTACTCTCCATATTCTGGAAGGACACAAACAAGGCTGCACTGGGCACCCTTTACTGAGTGTTAATGCAGTTCTTGGGCAATTAATTTAGCCCAAAGTTATGCCCTTCCTGGGCTTTGGCTTTATTGGTGGTAGCAACGACAACATGTAAAGCTCAGTTTGAAGTGTTCCTGGAGCTTCTGTGCAAAGATCTCAGCTCCCATCCTTCTCATCTCTCCTATATCCAGAAGGAAACTAATGAATCACAGCTGTCACAGTGTGTCAGCAGGAATCAATCATGTCCTGCAGGATTTCAGTATTTGCTAAGAGAGTGGGCCAACAGAAGAGCTCTGTTGCCTTCAGGCACCATGGGAATAAGAAATTTCTTAGTATATGCAGCTCTTCCACCTGGAGCTGGGATCTTCTGAGCAACATTGGAATTGAGGTTAGGCCTAGTCAGTAGTTGGATGGGAGACCAGCTCAGGATGGTACTTGTTTAGTAGGTGGATTTCTTCTTTCAACCCATGCCCCAGCACAATGCTATGCTTGTTATCACTGAAGGGATCTTGAGTGAGGTATAACCCTCTTGGGATCCCCATGGCTCTTTCCCCAAGAAGCTGGGTGGTATCCTTCCACCCTGATTTCAGTATAGTAATTACATTCTGCTTATCTCCATTCTTCCTGTATTTTCAGATGGCTACAATAGTGTTCTTCATGTCCTGTTCAGAGCTTTATAGGGAAAGGCTTTCTTAGGCCCCTGGTCATTTCCTGTAGAGCTGAGGTTAGTGTTAACCACCACTGGCAACACAGAAACAAAGCTAATGGGACGTGTCTCTCTACTATGATCCACAGGTGTATTCTGCACATCTGTTTTCCTTGCTTGAATCCTTATTGAATTTAATAGCCCTCAGTGCACAGGATTTCATAAAATGGATTGGCCTATTAAATGGAAGTAATTCCTTCACAGGTGTGTGTGTGTAATGTATGTTAGGTGCTTATACCACAGTGAGGAGGATATTGGTGCATTTGTATTTTATTCCCTTGTCCTTTTATTAGTTCTCATTCAAAGAAAGATTTATTCCCTCCCAGCTCATCTGTGCCTTCTGATTGTGCTGGGCAGTTATAATGCTGAAACTGTGACATCACCACCAATATTTTGGCAACAGACTATGAGGACCAGAAATTAAATTATAACTTTCTGCCTGGCTCAAGAAGGAGATGCTGGATGCTAACAGTCAGATGCCTTAATTTATGGGAATACAAGAAATACAGCATGGACAAAATAGATATTACTTTGCCTCTTAAAGCCACTTACTCTTATGTAGTGCTATTCATCTGTACATCATAAAAGAAGGCCAGTATCACTATTGTTATTGTAGGGGGGAAGAAACAGACACAGAAAGGTGACATGACTTGTTCTAGGTCATGCAGCAGATCAGTAGCAGAGTTGGGAACAGAATGCTGGTTTCCCAATCCAGTGACTATTGACAAGACCGGACTTCCCCCTATCCGACTATTGGGCTGTTGAGACCAGAATGCTACCTCTGGCAGCATTCAAAATCAGAGGAAAGCAAAAAGAACATTCCTAATGCACTGAGGTAATTGTACAGTAAAATACATGGGTAGAAAAGCTCCTTCCTGATCACTACAGGGGTTGGCTTAGGGTAGGGGTAGGCAACCTATGGCACACGTGCCAAAGGCAGCACGCGAGCTGATTTTCTGTGGCACTCACCCTGCCCAGATCCTGGCCATCAGTTTGGAGGGGCTCTGCATTTTAATTTAAGAAGCTTCATTTAAAATTAAACATTTTAAAACCCTTATTTACTTTACATACAACAATAGTTTAGTTATATATTATAGACATAGAAGAAGATCTAAAAACATTAAAATGTATTACTGGCACATGAAACCTTAAATTAGAGTGAATAAATGAAGACTCAGCACACCACTTCTGAAAGGTTGCCGACCCCGGCTTAGGACTTGTGCAAGAGGTTTGATTCTCTTTATCTTCACTTACCTACAAATAAAGGGAGGTGTATAGCTGCTTGTAGCTTAAATGCTGCTGCTTCCTTCAGACCATGGTGTGGCTAACAGCTCTAGGAACACCTGTTTGGGGTGGGAGTGAACAGTTATATAAGAGAGTGCCAGAGCTACTAGGAACATAAGTAGGGTCTTGTAACAAGCCCTCTTGTGCAGGACTAAAGTGAGCCAAAGAGAGTTCTCTATTCTGCAAAGGGTACTAGACCAGGGGGTAATCTTATCTGAAAAAATCCTGTAGCTGGCTTTCATATCCCCATCTCATCAGTATCTCATCCATGTGTGAATCCTGCCTAGGCCTCAAGCAAAGGCCAAGTCCCAAAGTCCAGCCTTCCGCACCTGTTTTCCTTTCTGGCCCTTTTGAAGCAGGGATCCAGCTTGTGTGCTGGCAGCCAGGAGTACACATTACCCGGGATGCTTGGCACTGGATCAAAGCAGCTCACAGGCCTAGCAAAACTGGGAGAGACAAGCAGATGCCACAGTTTGATTTCAGGAAACCCCCTGCCCCCCCTACTAGGAAAAGGTCGGTGTAGTTTGGTCAAGGTAAAAGGTCAAAGATTTCATTAGCAGCTGCACGGAGCAGGAGCTCCCCAGTGGGTGCTGGTGGCAGTAGTGGGGAATTGGGAGTGGAGATGTACAGGAAATACAGATGACTTGGAGGAGGAAGGGCGGCTTGGGATTCCAGCACCATGGACAGGGCACAGTGAGGCTGGGCTGGGCTGAGGGAGGCTGGTGGCTCTGGGCGCGGGTCTGCGTGGCAGGCGCGCTGGGCCGAGTATCAGGGCGGGATCAACCTGTTGCTCTAACGTCAGCGCCAGCTCCCTGCCCGCTCGGAAGCTTCCGGACGCTCGGCGGGGCTCTGTCGGGAGCGGCTGATTTCGATCCGCCCGCCCGGGGGCGGCGGGGTCCCTGACTCCTCCGGGGAGCGCTGGCTTCGCTCGTTCCCCGGCGGGTCCCCTGGCCCCCGCCTGGCGCCTGTCCCGGCACGACGAGTTCGAAGCTGCGCTGGGGCAAGTCACAGCCCCGCTCTGGGCTCCTGCTTGTCCTGGGCCCCGGCCTCCCAGGCGGGCGGGCCGCCCTCCCTCGGGTGCGCGGCGCGGCGCGGCGGGGGAGCCACAACAGCCCCTTGCACTCACTCGCCGCTCTGCATCCTCGCCGGCTTCCCCCGAGTGAGCTCGGGGCGGGATTTCTGGCGCCATTGGCTCGTCCCGCCTCGCACGGGGGCGGGGGCCAGGCGGTGCAGCAGGGCGCCCCCTGCAGCCCAGGGGCGCTCCCCGCAGCCGTGAAATATACACGAGGCTCGGCGAGCTGAAGGCGCTTCCATCGCCTCCTACCTCAGCAGCAGCTCAGCCCCCGGCCCTCGCAGCCTGTCCTGCCTGCAGAGCGGCCGGGAGAGGCGATCGGCCGGAGCAGACGCTTCCGAGGTAAGCGGCTTTCCACCCCCGGCCTCGGGGCGGGGCGGGGCGGGGCGGCTGTGGGGCGGGAGAACCCGGTGCAAGAGGGGAGCTGTGGCCAGCGACACCTTTCCCTCGGCAAACTTCTCGGCGAGGTCCCCCATCCTGCACGCCCCCCCCCCCGGCAAAGTGCTGGGCTGTTATACTGGGGATCCAGCCCTGCCAGGCGCCCCGGCTAGGAAATTGAACGGAATTCTCATCCCCCCTCCCGCCCCACAGAAAAGGGGGAACAGACCAGGCGGGTGCATCGAAAAGTCACATCTGGCCAGCGGGGAATGGTGCAGAGCCAGCGGGACTGTTTGTTTCCTAGCTCGGTTTCCTTTCGTCCGCCCCAAGCTCCGCTGCGGGAGCGCCCCACTGAAGTGTGGGGAGAGCTGGCGGCGGGCTGCCGCTCCTTGCAGGAGCCCGAGCTGGACTTCCCGCTTTCTTGGCTAACTTGTGTGTGTCTTTAAAGCAGTAACAGCCTGTCCCTGGGGAGTCCTGGCCGGCAGAGTGGCGGGAGGGAGGATTTAACCAGCCCAGCTCTGTGCCAGGCCAGGACTGTCCCCTACGGGACTTCCTAGCGCTTTGCCTAGGCTACGATTGAAATGTCCCAGGTGAGGGGGCTTCCACCAGGCCCATTATGCAGGTGTGCGGGACATGGGAGCTCAGGAGAGCCCCGACCTTGCTCCCCTGTACATACCGTCATTGACCACTTCATCCGCCTGATTTGCTGAAATGAAGGAAATCAAATCCCTTTGTCTGTGCCCAGGGATCTCTATGTTGTCTCTTGCTGCAGTCCCTAATTAGGAAGGAGAGCTGGGTTTAGCCTGAGCATTACTGTCTGCACCTATGGGGGAGTGGGGCTTGTTTCCTCTGAGCTCAGCCCGGAGGCTGAATTTCTGTCCCCTGCCAAAGGGCCAATAGTCCCATTTAGCCATGCAGTCTCTGTTGTTGATTCTGTCTGTACAGTGTAGAGACTTTCAAATGTGCAGTGGACTAGTCCATCAGTCTACACAAAGTTCTCTTACTGTCCCCCACCTCTTCCCAGAAGGGTCTGGCCTAAGAAGTGTAGTTTTAAATGTGATGCTGTTTGTGACTGGGCTGTTCTTGAACCTGGTGTTTAGTTAATTAGCATTAATAGGATCAGGAGGTGAGCTCAGCTGGACAGCTTTGCTAGTGATCTAGGAAGTGTAAGAGGCTCATTAGATTGGGTCAGAAGGGTTTGCACTTGTTGAAAACCAGAAATTGTGATAATGGGAGATTAGCATTTGCCACTAGGGGAAATTAATTAATGAGACAACAGGCTTGAGTCTCCTCATGCCAGGGATTTTTAGAGTGAGGAGTCTTCAGGGGGGGTTACTCCTGGTGCAGTGAGAGCAAGATCAGGCTGCAGTGGTGGACATAGTGCTGGCGAAGGGCTGTAAACAGACGACTCAGGGGCCCTTGTTAAACTGCAGTGTGGTTTACTGATATTCCATGCAGTGGGTTCTTCGATGTGGTGTCCTCATTGGCTTTAGCAGCCACACCACTCCTCGCTCAGCTCCAAGTAAAAGACCCACTCCAAAGTGGTCCAACAAGGCCCTTGCCCTAATGAAAAACAAACCTTCCCTTGTGATTTTGTCTCCTAATGGTTTGGGGGTATGAACAAAAGTCTAGTAGAGATTGAGACCTGGAAAACTCATAGTTTCTTTGAAAGATCAGATTTGTGTTTGCATTGCTCTGAACAGAGGTGGATTTGACTAGGGAAGAAGGAGAGTCCAAGTGTATATTGCTGTTGAATAGATTATTGACAGAAGTTACTATAGACAAAGATCAGATTAATAGAGTCTAAGGCCAAGATGGACAGTTGTGCATAACACAGGCCAGAGGATTTCCCTAAATCCATGATTCTCAACTTGTTTCAGGCCACGGGCCACCAGGCTAATAAAAAAAATTGTGTGGACCACCTCCTTTATTTATTAATTGTTGAGACATGATTAAAAAGAGCAGACACATTTGGATTTGAAACTTATTTATTTTTTACTAGATGTTTGGATTCTTTTCTGACTGACAAGCTTTTCAGTCTTTGGAGTGGTACTTGATAATGCTATGGATGACACGCTGCATGCTTGTGAACACAGCGTAAAACGGCCTAACGGCTGTGCCTGCTCACACTATCTGACTTTGGACAATATGCATGTGGACTACTGAAAAAGTCACCCTGGACACCAGTTGAGAACCACTGAATGAATGTCTGATGATCCCAGCTAGACCTAGCTCTTTCCTTCTTTTGGAATTTTTTTTCAGGCACTCAGCTGCTCAATTCCAATCACAAAACACCCTGGATAGAAGTCTGGGTAGTGGTGTCATGTCCTGGTTACCAGCCCTCTACTCGACAGGGGAAGGAGCTATAATATCAACACGATAAAATGTTGCTTGTGGCCTGAGCAAGATCAGTTAATTTAACAATAGACATAAACAGAAATAGAATCACCCCAGCCCATTGCTGTGTGTGTCCCATGATAAATCCAGGATGCTAGTCACCAGGGCTGCCAGCCACCCCCACTAAATGAAGGTAGATAAGCTTAGACAGACAACAACAGGCACAACAATCTTGCCTGCCCCCTCCCCATCTGATTTCCTTTCCTGCACATCTGCTATGAGAGCAGAAATTGAGACCCTGGCTGAGCTGCTCACAGTTTGAAGTGCTGACCTTTCACATGGCTGGTTTGCTACTGAGATGAAATATTTAGCGCAGCTCTGTTACTGTCTTTTTCTTGAAAGTTTCATGCTTCATCTGCTGGAAATGTTAAGAGATTTCATGCCACATTTTTCATTCTGCAAAGTCAAAATCTAGACGGGATATGGGTGGAATGTAAATTTCATTCTCCCAGCATAAATATATATCTCTTGGGTGTCTTCCATGCACAGTTCTGCATCAGAGACACACCTTTCATTCACTCATTAAGTGGTATTAGTGCCCTGTCCATGGCATGCACGGAGCCAGATTGTGTCCTCTTTACTCATGTTGGTGAGCATAAGTAAGGATTAAAGCCTAAATCCATTGCCATATTTGGAGTTATGCCTCATGTATCCCAGCATAAATGAGCTCAGAATCAAGCCTCATGGCGTTCCAACAATGCAACACTGATAACAGTAAAAGGAGAACTGGTCCCAAGAGGGTTTCCATTGCAATGGAGACAATTGGGGGGAATGCTGTGCAAGCATTAGCCCACAGCAGAGTGCAGGTCTGTTCACCAGATCAAAGGTCAGACTTATGACATGATATCTGGCCACCCTGGGATATGTTATCACACTTTAAAATGTAGGAGGCTCCACTGCAGAATGAGTAAAGGCTGTCAGCTGGGAAACCAGACCTCACATCTGAGGACCCAATTCTCCTCTCATTTATACCAGTTGAAAGCAGCAGTAGCTCTGTTGGAATTGAGGGCGCATACCTGTGTTAAAGTTGTGAGAGAGTTTCAAGGGGCAGCAGGGATGGGATGCAAAGGGAGTGGTCCACATAAGTTAACAGCAACCTATCTGCTGAGTAAATAAGGGAGGAGTCCTTGGCCTGAAAGATGACTGAAAGGTGATGTGACACGAGCAGAAGACAGGGATATGAAGCAAAACAAATGATTTTGTCTTTTTGTAGGGAATAGTGTGATGATATTTTAAGCGCTATAGGAACTGGACTCAGACATGTGAATAGGGCTTTTGACACAATCCCTTGTGACATTTTCGTAGACAAACAAGGGAAATGTGTTTTAGGTGAAATTACTATAAGGTGGATGCACAATTGCTTGAAAGACTATACTGAAAGAGTCGTTCTCAATACTTCACTGTCCAACTGGGAGGATATATCTAGTGGGGTTCCGCAGGGTCAGTCCTGGATCTGGTGCCATTCAATATTTTCATTAATGACTTGGATAATGGAGTGGAAAGTATGTTTATCAAATTTGTAGATGATGCCAAGTTGGGAGGGGTTGCTAGCACTTTGGAGGACAGGATTAGAATAGAAAATTATCTCAACAAATTGGAAAATTAGTCTGAAATCAACAAGGTGAAATTCAACAAAGAGAAGTGCAAAGTACTCCACTCAAGGGAGCAAAAATAAAATCCACAGCTACAAAACATGGAATAACTGGCTCAATGATGGTTCTGCTGAAAAGGATGTGGGGGTTAGAGTGGATCACAACTTTGAATGAGTCAACAACATGATGCAGTTGCAAAAAAGGCTAATATTATTCTAGGGTGGGTTAACAGGATCATCATATGTAAGACCCAGGAGGTTACTATCCCACTCTACTTGGCATTGATAAGGCCTCAGCTGGAGGAGTGTGTTCAGTTCTGGAGGCCACACTTTAGGGAAAAATTAAACAAATTAGAGTTCAGAGGAAGGCAACAAAAATGACAAAAAACTTTAGAAAATCTGATCTGTGAGGGAAGGATAAAAAAACTCAGAGAAACTGTCTTGAGAAAAGAAGACTGAGGTGGGAACTGATAAGTCGTCAATTGTGGTAAAGGCTGTTATGAAGAGGGCGGAGATCAATTGTTTTCCATGTCCACTTAAGGTAGGTCAAGAAGTAATGGGCTTATTCTGCCTCAAGGGAGATGTAGGATAGATATTAGGAAAATGTTTCTAACTATAAGGATAGTTAAGCACTGGAATAAGCTTCCAAGGGAAGCTGTGGAATCTCCATAATTAAGGATGGTGCTTCCACCTTGCGCCTCCACCCCCCGGGAGTCCTGCAGCAGCTTCCTGCCCGCACCCTCTGCCCTGGGAGTCCTGCAGCAGCTCCCTGCCCCAGCTCACCTCTGCTCCGCCTCCTATCCTGAGCACGATGCTGCCGCTCCACTTTTCCTGCCTCCCAGGCTTGCGGCGCCAATCAGTTGTTTGGTGAAGCAAGCCTGGGAGGGGAAGAGAAGCGGAGGGGGGCAGCATGCTCAGAGTAGGAGGCAGAGAAGAGGTGAGCTGGGGTGGGGAGCAGTTCCCCTGTGTGCCCCCCTCCCGTTACTTGCTGCGGGCGGCCCTCCATAAGCTCCCCTGCCCCAGCTCACCTCCACTCCACCGCCTCCCCTGAGTGTGCTTTTTGGCGCCCACAACCACTTGGCGCCCTAGGTGGCCGCCTAGTTCACCTAGTGGTTGCACCAGCCCTGCCCATCGTTAGAAGTTTCGAAGAACAGGCTGGGCAAACACCTGTCAGGGAAGGTCTAGGGTTACTTGGTCCTGCCTCAGCACAGGCAGCTGCACTTAATGACCTCTCGAGGTCCATTCCAGCTCTACAGTTCTACGATCCTATGAATCTGTTCTACAGTGCCAGTATAGTGGGCAGAGCTAGGTTAGGTTTGGCTAGTCCTGACCCCAGCGTAGAGCAGGGACTTGCTTGACTGGTCCTGGCCAATGGGGATGACTGGGGGAGATTTGAATGGTGCCATGCCTAGGCAGGCTTGGATGATCCTTTTGTTTGATCTCCAAAAGAGAAGTTATGGTTCCGATATTTGCTCAGCAAGTTTTCATTGTGAAGCTCTTCTTGTAAGAAGGACCAAGTAAAACAACTGTATATGCTTCTGCCAGGTCTCTGAGTCTAGTCTGCAGCACCCCTTAACCAATGTGTCAAACGATGCAAAGAGATCCAATATATTTGACCCTAGCCCATGTCTAAGACTGTTAGCTCCCAGGGCCACCAGTGTTGGCTCAGTGCCTTATCCAGATCTAAATCCGATGGTGAAGGACAGCAGCAGAGGGCAGGTATTGTTGGAGGCACCCTTACCTAGGTTCTCGGTCACTTTGTGCAGCTAGATGCTATTTCCCCACCCTAGAGTGCATATCTTTGGCTGTCTAATTTTGATTAAATAGAAGTAAAACTGATCCTGCTTAAGCCACCAGTGAGGTTTGAATATGGGATCTTCAGAGCTAAAAGCCTCCATTGCTAGAACTCTAGCAAGAAGGGTGTTCCAGCCATTAAGGCACTAGTTTGGGACTGTGGAGACCTCTGTTCAATCCCCTGCTCTCCCTCAGGCTTTCTGCGTGACCATAGCTTTTCTGTGCCTCAGTTTCCCTCATCTGTACAATGGGGATCATAGCACTTCCCTGCCTCCCAGGGGTGTCATGAGGACAAAATACACTAAAGATTGTGAAGTTGTGATGTGCTCAGATATCCTAAGGTTAATGGGGGCCAGAGACGCACCACAGCTAGACATACATAAGTTGAGAGTGAACTAAGTCTATTGGCTGGAAACAGTAAGGGATTCTTCTGTGGATCAGCCCCTAGATAGGCACCAAAGCTCCCACTCTCCTAGTGACAGAGAGACAGGCAATACCTGTCAATGTTAGCCACCCTGTCAGAGTGGCAGCTGAGTGCCATGCCCATCTGAAGGACATGTCTGCCTCTTAATGAAGGTTTTACGAAAGAGAGAACCAGGCTGTTTGTGTGTTGCTGCCTAAAAATTAAGGCAACTCTATTGAGGCCGGATCCTGGTGTCGATCACTGCAGGTCCTCGGAAGCTAGCTGAGGATTTAGAGATGTGCAACTCTCCATAACTTCAGCAGGCATTGGACACACGCACCTGCGGACAGTTGCGGGCCCTGGGCTTTGTTTTCTTGCACGTGCCCAGCCCTGTAGTGTGTAAGCACGTGGAATGCTATTGCAGTATGACGTGGTGAATGTAATTACATTTAATGAGCCATTAAACTAAACTTCTGTTTATGCTCCAAGATAATGTTGACAGTTGCAGCTGTATGTCTTGTATCCTCCGCAGGAAGAGAGTCTTTGCTTTCCTGTAGCTGATAACCAGTGTTGCCCCTCCCCCAGCCTCTCTAAATCCTGTGACTGCAAGAAAAGGGCAAGGTGGGGGAGGTGATATCTTTTATTGTTGGTGCGAGAGACAAGCTTTTGAGCCACACAGTACTCTTCTTCTGGCCTAGGCAGTTATTTATTGCAATGGATGTGGAGCCTCTACTCTCTGACAGCCACATCCTCCGTCCCTTTGAAATGAAAAAGAGACTTGAATGGATCGTTTGACAGAGTGACAAGTAGGGGTGGTGAAACAGTAGCAGAGGGGCTTTTATTTTTGTAACCAATTCTCCATTTGGAGGCTGGAGGCGACCTCTCTCACTAGCTGAGACCAGCCCATTGCAAAGGGGGTCAAAAGGAGCCCTGCTTGAAGGAAGCAGAGCTCCACGGAGTCAGTGGAGCTGCAGCTGCGTACACCAGGGAGAGATTTGGCCTGAGAATTTTTAAAGCTGTCAAAGGTTTTTGGGTGTTCATTAAATGAACAGGAACTGGATGTCCAAATCGCCAGGCAGCTTTGAAAGTTCCCAGCCCCAAACAGACCCATCTGGGGAAACGTGACTATCAAGTGTGCATTGGAATAGTAATGGGCAAAGTCCTTTAGTGCATCGCTGATAATTAGCCAAGGAAGTCTTTATAAATGGAGGCAAAGAATACTAGTACTGAGGGGAAGGCTGATTAAAATAGAGAAACAGCAGCATTTTGTCCTAGGAGATAAGCCTTCCACTAACTTAAATGGAGCTACACTCCTTTACACCAGCGGTGGATAAGTCCATCAACACAGTCCTCCTGTTAATTTGTATTTAAAGTTGGTGAAAGCCCTGGAGACTGAAGCCTGTTTGTCCACAGAGCAGGTTTCAGCATTGCTTGCAATGGTGCAAGGTCCTTACCAAAGTGTCTCATGCCTGACTTGGCGAGGTCACTTCAGAGGCCAAGCAAGGAGTTTAATCAGCATCGTTCATTCAGTTCCTGGACACTCTGCTGAGACTGCCAGCTGCGGGGGCGGGGGGGAGGAGGGGCAATTGTGATAATGGTTTTGGGACGTGGACACCTGTCCATTAGTAAGTAGATCAACCGACTTGTGCCACAAGGTAGTCATCGCCCGGAAGAGCCTTTTCCACATTCCACTGTTCTGAATCTGGAGACTCCAGATTTTCTGGCAGTCAGTCCAAATCAATTACAATGGAACTCTGGGACCTACGGTGCCAGTGGCTTCAAACCAGTTATCCCCTTCACAGCCCCACATATACCAAACATCGAATTCTCCTTCCTTGACTCACATAGGAACAGAGTCAACTTCCTTTTGGTTCACCTTCTAATTTATTGCTAGGCTTTACCATAGTGCTCATTACGACCGTATCTGAGCCCCTCCCAAACACAGAGGAATATCTCTTCATAGCACACCGCTGTGGGTGGGAAGATTGTCCCCACTTTGGAGAGGAGAAAATAGTGGTACAGAGAGAAGTGGGCTTCTGGTTTCCAGAGGGTCCCTTAATTTTGGGCCCCCAACTGGAGATCTCTATGGAAGTCAGTTGGATCTGTGGTTGCTCAGCGCCTCTCAGAATCCAGCTTTAGACAACTCAGATTGGTCATGCAAAATCAGGGGATGTTATTGAGAATGCCAGATCTAAGGAACTTGCCTAGGAAGTCTGAGTCAGAGCAAGGATCAGAATGCAGGTCAGTGTCCTAATGTACTAGGGCATCTTTCCTCTTTGGATTCAAAGGACACAAGTGGACTGAACATATGTAATGAACAGCGGTATTGGGAAACAGTCTATAGCTTTGCGTTCAGCTTTACAGCCTATTTTTAAGGTGTTTATATGACTAAATTGCTGATGTAAGGCAAACAACATATCCACTCTGTCAGCTTGGATCTTGTTTATTAGCTATAACCACATCAAATAGAACATCATGTCTATAACCACATCATATCAACAAGACACACAGTATTTTCCACCTCAGTGGTACAGATAATTTTTTACTTTTCTCTCTCCCTGATTTTGCCTTGGATCTTTACTTCACAGTGGCAAGTGTTTCTTGAAAAGTCAGAAGGGTTTCAGGGAAAAGTTTTGAGATTCTTGATGACAGTTTTGAATTGGGAGCAATCTGCAGCTGAACTCGGGATCCTGGAGTCTGATGCAGCAGATGTGTCCAAAGCCCACAGGTTTACAACAGGCTTCACTCGTCAGTGAAAGCTTCCCTCTGGGCACGGCTTTTGCGAGGAACAAGGTTTACTATTTCCCCAAAAGATTTTGCAGGGGTCATGAGTGATGTGTCAGACAGGGAGGCCCAGGGCCAATATGCAACCAGGAAAAGCTTTCTGGGTGAATGGTGGAGCACGGTTATACAAAGCTGAAGGGCTTTGATGGTGGTAATGGCTGCAGAATGGGTCAGAGAAGATCCACACCTGTGCATGCGGGCACAGATGTGAGAGCGCTGTGGTTGGTTGGTTTGTTTACATCCCTGTCAGGAACTGCACTGGACAGCACTCCTGAGCATAGTTTCAGAGAAAGCCAGAGGGAAATGCTTGTTAAGGCCCAGATCCTCAAAGAGGATCAATGGGAGCTGGGCACTCAAGTACCTTTGATGGTCCTGGCAAGCGGTGTCCAATATGTTCACCATTAGCCACATGTGGCTAATGGGTTATTGAACTGTGGCTTAATGTGACTTTTTTATAATGTGGCTAATACGAAAAATTCAAAACCGCAAGTGTGGCTAGCAGTGTGGCTAGCATAGAATTTCTATTGGACACCGCTGATCTAGGCCTAACTTCCCAGTGGAAGCTGTGGTTCAAGCTGCAATATAACTGTCCTCAAGCACATGGACCTGCCTTCCAGCTGCCATCTGTTTGGCTTTTAACTTGGTCTCCAAAGGTGTTAACTACAAGGCAACGCTGCCTAATACCACTGTACAGGACTTGCTGAAGCTCCTCATGCAGCATGTTCTCCTGGCTACACTCCAGCTGAACAATTACATCCTGCCTGCCCCAAATGGCCCCTGCATTTCCCATTGCATGTTGTATCGACTGGTCGCTGCTGAACCCACCAACTTCCATGGTGCTGTCTGAACTGGAGTTGTTGGGGGAGGAGGGGTTAAACTCCCCCACCCTGGGGAGGCTAATGTACCAGTGCCCCTGGTTCTTCCTTAAACATGACAGACACGGCCTTAGGAAACCACAACAGTCTGTCTAGACCAGGGGTGGGCAAACCTTTTGGCTCAAGGGCCACACTGGGTTTTAAAATTGTGCGGAGGGCCAGGTAGGAAAGACGGTGCCTCCCTAAACAGCCTGACCCCGCCCCCTTTATCCAACCCCCACCCAATTGCGGCCCCCTGACTGCCCCCCTCAGAACCCCTGACCCATCCAACCCCTCCCTGCTCCTTGTCCCCTGATTGCCCGCTCTGGAGACCCCCCATTCTAACTGCTACCCCAGAACCCTACCCCCTATCTAAGCCCCCCTGTTCTTTGTTCCCTGACTACACCCTCCCAAGATCCCCCCACCCTAACTACCACCCCCTGGAACCCCACCCCCATCTAAGCCCCCTTGCTTTGTTCCAACTGCCCCCTACCAAGATTCCCCCCCACCCTAACCACCACCCCTGGGACCCCACCCCCATCTAAGCCCCCTTGCTTTGTTCCCTGAATGCCCAGGCCTGTCCTTCGCTCCACCCGGCCAGGGAGCACGGGACGGGCCTGGCCTGTGAGCTTGGGGATCCGCGGCATACCGGGCTCGGGTGGCCCCAGCCAGGGAGCGCGGGGTGGGCCGGGCCCTTTGGCCGGGAGCAAGGTCGCGGGCCAGATGAAAATGGCCCCCGGGCCACAGTTTGCCCACTCCTGGTCTAGACAGACACTCACCCGCCCATCAGATGGTTTGGCATTGAGCCCTATAGGCAGGGTGAGCTCTTCTCAGTGCTTAATTTGTGCCCGGACTGAGTCCCGGCACCTCCAGGCTTGGCAGTTCTGAGCCCTGGCACTTTTGCTGCATCAGTTAGGAATGTAAAAAAAAAAATTGCTTGAGCCTCAGCACCCCTTTCAGTATAAATTAAGCTGTGGATCTTCTTCACGTCAGGCCTCTCCCCCACTCCAAATCTTTCCTTTCTAAGTCTAGTTCCTAATGAGGCTCGTCTGTCAGCCCCTTCCTCTAAGATCATAGCTTGTTAAAATCTCCTCAGGGTGTGGCAGGTGGTGTTGATGAAGTTTGTTAGCCCCTTTCTCCCCTGGCCAGTGGTGGGATGCAGGCACCTCCTCGTGGTATTCATCCTTTCTTCCTGTATTAAACTGTTGTGCCGTGTTGCTAAAGAGCTGCTGTGTTCCTCCTCAGCGGTGGCTGCATTTCAGTGGCGGAAGAAATGAAATTCTGTGCATGCATAGAATATGTAGATCCTTTTAGGAAGCTGACTATTGCTAGTTGCATGGAGAAGCTTATACAGTCAAGACTTCCCCTTTGTTGCCAACTGAAATCTTGTGAGCATCCTCCCAGACTCTCGGAGTAGGATGCAAATCAGGATCCTGATTCCATTTCTCGATGAGATGAGGCAATGGAGTTGCTGTGAATTGCCTCCAATTATATCTCTGCACCAGGACGAAACTGATAAGAACCTTTCTGTTTGCACCCTGGATCTCTGCAGGTTTGGGGCTGTTAAGTTCCTTCATAGGATTATGCCGGCCTAAGATCATAATATACAGTTCTAAATAGCAGAAAAAGATTAGATCTGGGAAAAGAGCAAATCTCCACTGGGTATGTTCAAAATACTCAGAGTTTAGAAATTAAGCCGTGCCCCTGACTCACTGGGTTTACAGGAACAGGCCACTTGGCAAAATTAGGGCTAGTTGTGACATCAGACAAACACTTTGAGACTGAGTCAGCTTTCACGTGCACTAGACACATCCCCCCAGATAGGTCCATAGGCTTACTGGAGTTACTACTGAGAGCAGAACTGAGCCCTCTGATTCACTTCAGTACCTGCCTCCCTCCCGGCACACCATTGTCTTGATTCCAATCTCACATCTGTTGGTGTCTCCCCATTGAGGTCAGGGGAGTTAAGCAATTGTGAGATCAGAACTGGGCCTTTTTTCTCTATGTGCCTTGGCAGGGGTCCCATCTAGCAGAGCCTGAGAAGACTTCACCCAGCATGCAGCTGTGAGTGACCCAAGAGCAGCCTTTCTTGTGGCATTTTGGCAACCCCTCCCAGCTTGGTGTCATCCAAACATTTTATCAGTGTGTGGTTCAGTCTATCATCCAAGTCATTAATGAAAATGTTGAATGGTACTGGATCTAAGTCAATCCGCTGTGGAACCCCACTAGAGTCCCTTGGTTTGAGAGTGATCCCTTGAGTATGGTTTTCTGACCAGATGTGCACCCACCTTTTAGTAATTTAATCTAGACTACATTTCCCTAGTTTACGTATGAGAATTTCATGTGGGGACTGTGCCAAAAACCTGACTAAAGTCAGATATATCATGCCTACTACGTCCCCCCTGCTATCCACTAGGCCAATAACCCTGACAAAGAAGGAAATTAGGTTGGTTTGGCATGATTTGTTCTTGAAAAATCCATGTTGACTATTACTTATAATCCTCTAGGCATTTTCAAATTGATTGTTTAATAATTTGTTCCAGTATCTTTCCAGGTATCAAAGTCAGGCTGATTGGTCTATAACTCCCTGATTCTTCTTCGTTCCCCCTTTAAAGGTTTTATGTTTGCCCTTCTCCAGTCCTCTGAGACCTCACCTGTTCACCATGAGTTCTCAAAGATAACTGTTAACTGTTCCGAAATTGCTTCAGCTAGTTTCTTAAGTACCCTAGAGTGAATCTCATCAGGCCCCACCAACTTGAATACATCATAGCAAAGAGGCTTCTAAGCATCTTATAGGTCCACAGGAGAGCTATGGGCCTGTTTCCTGGGCCCATGGTCTTTCTGCTAACAGGAGTTAGTTAGCAGTTAATTTATTGGATGTTAAGGTCCAGGGAAGAACATGCCCCTCATTGGCTTAGGCCATGGTTACACTGGCACTTTATAGCGCTATAAAGCTCCCACGAGCGCTATAACCTACTCCCCGTCCACACTGGCAAGGCACTAATAGCGCTATAACTGCTGAGTTATAGCGCTATTATAAATCCACCTCCTCATGGGGAATAAGGGCTGTAGCGCAGCTGCTGTAGCGCTACAGCAAGAATGTGGACACCCACTGCGCTACAAGTAATCTCTGGAGATGCCTAGAGCCATTTAAGGCAATTGACGTCTCTTCCCTTTGTTTTGAACTCGGCTGGAGGAATGTGGAAGTACCTCTTTAGAGTTTCTTTCTTAACTCGGCAGATAAGCAATGCAAATGTTTAAGGAGGGAGCCTGTGTGAAAACAAAGCCCTCTGTGAACGGAGGCTCACTGACAGGCTTTCAGAAAAACGGAAAAAACGCTGTCTCTCTCCCTCCGCATACACACAACGCGTCCCCCCTCACCCCCCTCGTTTAAAAAGCACGTTGCACCCAGCTGAATGCTGGGATACCTGCCCTAATGTGCTGCTCTTAATGCCGCATTAAGTGCCCCAAATGTGGCCATGCTATACCGCAGGAGCATCTGAGTGTGGACATACAATAGCGCTATACATATTACTGTATAACGGGACCGCTATAACCTATAGCGCTATAATCTTGTAAGTGTAACCATACCCTTAGTGTCAAGCCTGAGCCATGAGAAGGAGCGTTTGGAGCCAATTATAGAACAAAGGTGCAAAGACAGGTTACAGGGTTGCCATCCATCCCTATTCTATGGATGGTCCCAATTGTTATAAACTTATGTATGTGCCCCTAAACTGTGCAGTCTTCAGGGCAGGACCAAGCCTGTAAAGTGCCTAGCACCTTGTTGGGTCTTATTAGACCCCTCCCATTTCTGTGGGCTCTTGTTAATGGGGGAGACAGTGGGTAGGGGCCTGGTTTGGCTGTGAGAAGATGGGACCAGGGTTCTGTTTGTGGTTCTGTGTGACTTTGAGCGAGTTTCTGGGCCTCTTTCCTCTGTTACCCTTTATCTGACTTGACTGTGTAGATAATAAGTGTTTCGGGCAGGATCTGTCTCTTAATATGTGTAAGTTCACTGCCTAGCACAATGGGCCCCTGATCTGCTACTACAGTCAATGTATTACTGCCACTTCCCAATCCTCCATGGTGTGCATTCCACCAGACAGATCTGAGCACAGGTAGCTGGGTTCCTGCACAGTTCCGTGGGCTGTATGCAGAGAGAGTTCTTAGGAGTTCTTCCCAAACTCCTGGCCAGGGCAGGGAAGTGAAGGATGTGGGAGCAGTGAATAAGCAGGGTTATTCTCACCCTTTCCCAGCTATGGCAGGACCTGCAGGGTGGGTGGCAGAGAAGCAGGCGATGCTGGTTCTACACCCTTTGGAGGAGCCCTTGGGTCAGCGAAATCTCCAGTTGGGGAGCTCTGGCTGCTTCTCCTCAGGCAGCACCATGAGAGTGGAAATGGGGGCCCTGGGCTGGCCCTGTGTATCCTTCACTGAGGACATGATGCTGCCCTACTGAAATCAGGGGGAAGCTTTGCCATTTATTTCAGTGTGTGCAGGCAGGCCTTTGATGAACCGCTACAGGACCACCTCTCTGTTCTTTCTCCAGCGTCCTTCTGGTGAGCTGCGTCCCCTCTTGGGCTGCCTGTACAGTCATTTGCCTTCACAACGCCCACTATCAGTTTATAACTGTAAGAGGATACTTGGTTTCTTTCAGGGATCCCATTTGTGGCAGAAGGGAATATAAGGCAATAAATGGCTTCTGACCGTGATCAAATGCTGAAGGGAAGTTGGCCTGTATGATTATCTCCTAAGCTGTTTACTGAGCAGATTCCCCTTTAGGCCACGAATACCCTTCTGATCTCCACTCGGTCTAAAGTCACTCAAATCTCAGGGGCATGTTGCAATGCTCTTCCCCCATCCCTTCCAGCATTTGAAAATGGGCTGGGGAAGATCCTACTTGAGGGGAACTGGAGGTGGAGGGGATTTCAGTTTTTAAGTTGCTTGGCTCACTGATGGTGGGTTCTCTTCAATTGTGCTGCTGCCAGGAGGATGTATGTTTAAGTTCTGTCCAGTTTTTGGACAGGCACCCTTCATAGCATTGCTATCAGCCAGACAGAGAAACCAAAGCAAAATATGCAAGGATTATACAGTCAAGTTAGAGACAGTTTAACAAATATGTATATAGGAGGGGACAATATTTACTTTGCCTCTTGAGGGGTTGGAAGTTCTGCATCAGTATCTTCTCAGCTTGCCCAGAGATAGTGAGGCTTGTGGGAATTGTGGGTGGAGTTTAGGGGAATTATTTGGGAGTGGAGCAGAAAATGAATAATCGAGGGGTGACCTGCTAGGGCAGGGCTGACACAGGTAGCCAAGGCGTGAGTCCATACGGATCCTCACAAGAGGGGGCAGATTGAATTTTCAGAGCAATAATTGGCTGAAATCCATATAATGGAAAATCTGTTTTTAGTCAAATCCAGCACTCCTGCCTCAGGCAAAATTTCTACTGAAAATATCAGTAGTTTTGCCTGAATAAAGTCTGCAGGGTTTTGTCCATTGGACATAGAGGAGGAGGGAGACGTGTTAGCTGGTGTTTAGAGCAAGAGAATAGGAAGCAGGATTACTAGCTTTTATTCTTAGATCTGCCACTGACACATTTTGGGCATGTCACTTAACTTCTTTGTGCTGTAGCTTCCCCATCCATAAAAGGGAGCTAATAATACTACCTCACAGGGGAGCAGTGAATCTTAATTAATTAGACTCTGTAAAGTGTTTGGAGATCTCCTTATGAAAAGTGCTGGATGAGTGCCAACTGTTATTTTTGCCATATATAGAATATTTTTATAAACAAATGGATTTTTTTTTGTCTCATGGTAATTCTTATCTCCAAATTGCAGAAGCAATACAGTGCACATGAAAAATTGATTTTTCAGACACCTTCCTCCTTCGCATTCGTCTTCCCTCTCTGCTGCTTGCAGGACTCTGATGAGGCTGGCCAGGACAAGACATGTTCTAGAGATCTGCCCTGTCAGTGGGAACTCATTTGTTGGGCCTACACTATTCATTCCTCGTCCTGATCATTGTACGCCTGAGGCCCTTGTTTTAGGCCCTGGACAGATATAGGATGGAAAAGCAACCCTGGCTCCAACAGGCTTACACCCCCTACTCAAATCAATAGGAATTTTGCCATTTCCTAACTGAAAGAAGGCTCAACATACCCCCCCACCCATCCCCACATGATTAGCAGTTGGGTCACTTTGCCATGGCCAAGCATGATCAGGTAGCTGAGATGCCACCTTTCAGTACCGAGTCCTCAGGTCTGCTGTTTCCAAAAGGTTTTTACTTCCAGTTAGTTCCAATCTGAGTTTTGAGAATTGGGGCGGGGGAGGTGGGGGAGAGGAAAAAAAGAAGAAAAGTGCCAGCCTTTTGTAGAGCAATCATAATGTGAAAGCTCTCAAGGGCTAAACAGAAACCAGACCAATTACAGAACCTTTCCTGGGGCTCGGAAGAAACAGGATTCACAGAACAAGCTGGCAGCATTGCAGAAAATAGAACTGCTGGACTGGAGAGCCCCAACTGCATGATGGGTGACCTTGGTCATATGCCATTCAGTTACCATCAGACTGGGGACCAACAGCCTTGAGGGTTTTCAACTTTCCTTTTCTTCCTGTCTTCTGACTGAGGTCACCAAATAAAGCCAGGATCCACCCAGTGAATGGTGGGCATGGGGCAGGGCCAAGTTTCCAAAGCTGCATTCGTGTTTTCACAGTGACGCTTTCTCTTGCTCTAATTGAGCTCCTGAGCCTAGAGGGGCTGATTAGACCTGAGGGGCTGTTGAATTTCTTTGCGCCTTTCAAATAAAGGCCAGATGGAGCGAGAAGTAGCAGTGGGCTGACACACGGCTCATGGAAATAGCATGCCTCCAATGGAGTCAATGGAGTCTCACTGATTTACAACCCCCAGGAGGCTGGCCGTAAGTCCAGCATTCCCCGATCTGTTTTATTGCCTAGTTCTTCCCTTCTGGTTCTTGTTTACTCTTATATTCTCTTCCCCCTCACTCTCTGGAACATGCACGTATGCACCATAGCACAGCACTTTACGGAGCAAATAAAGCACTTTGCTTACAGTGGTGTAAGGGCTGGAGCCTGCACACCCCATAGTCCCATTGACTCCCGTGGTACAGGACCAGGCTTTAAATGACATTCCATTGAAGCCAATTAACTTACACTGGTGTAAGGGGATCAGAATTAGGTCCCCGATTATCTGTGATATGACTCAGTGCAAGGTGATAAGGAAACGGGGGCTCACCCAAAATTAAATGATCATTAATATTATGGTAACTGCAAGGATCTGGGATCAGGGCCCCCTTGTGCCAGATGTGGAACAAACTCTTATAAACACACAGCCTCTGCCCTGTGTAGCTTATGGTGTGGCTGGAGTTAGTTAGATTGGTAGCTTTTCGGGGAAGGGACTGTCTCTTTTATTCTGTGTTTTTACGGGACCTTGCACTATGGGGACCTTGACTACAGCTCCTCCATGTTTGGTGATACAAATAATCATTCTCGGGTTAGTTTGTAAGTATTGAGTTGTACAGTATTTCTTTCGATGTTAATCTGGAGTTGGAGCGTAGCTCCTCATGTCCTGTACTCAGTCCGTGTTTCTGCACCGTGTACATTCGCTACTACATCTCCAGACAGTTACCTAAACTAGCAGGGACAAAATGGGTCACATTTTTGAAACAAAAAAGGAGACATTGGGCCCTTCTAAAAGCTGGGCAATGAAAAGTGGTGTTGGAGCAGCTCTGGACTGGAGCCTTTTAACTCCTTAGTTACCCGGTGCCAGGATTCTGAGGAGCTGCCTTCTTGTGAGCTTTCTAAACTGTTATGTAACTTTAGACTCCTAACCCCTCCCACAGGAACAAATGTGTGTGTGCAGCGGGCGGGGGCGGGGCGCGCGGTGGTGGTGGTGGTCTGTCCAGGAATTCCTTACTGGTTTCTCTTGCCCTTTGACCGCACAGTTACCTCCTTCCCAGGAGCCATTCCCAGGGGGAAGGGTTCACTCAGTGGAGCAGGAACCCGAATGAGTTCACACTGATGGGAGCGGTGCTGGGCAGAAGCATGTCTGATGCCACTGGCAGTGGCCATACCCCAGCCCTGCCCTTTTCCATGCCCACCCTGGATAGACTGATGCTGACCAAGAGCCCAGGGAGGGGCTTTGGTGATGGTGCGGAAGGAGAGGCCATGCCACGGAAGTGGCACTTTGTTGTTCCCCACTAGCTCTTTGTCCCTCTGCCTGCAGAAGGAAGGAGAGCCTTGCGGTCAAGACATTCGCCGAAGATTCAGCCATGATTAAGGTTCAATTCCTAGCTCTACCAAGGCTTCCCTTTATGATCTTGGGCAAGTCACAGTCACACTGGGTAGAGCTACACTGCAGCTGCGACTGAGCCTGGCCCAGAGGACAGGCTGGTGCTGACCTATTAAAAACAGCAGGGTGGAGGCAGCCTGGTCTCTGAAACCTACCCCCTGGATCTGAGCTCAGCGGCCTAATCCATCTCTCTGGAGTCGCAACATCCACACCACTCTCTTCAGCATGCTCACTCCAGCCCCACTGGTGTCTACCCGGGCTGGAAGTCTCGCTTCCAGCTGCTGTGTAGACATAGCCACAGTGCCTCTATTCCCCAGCTGTGGAATGGGGGATAACCATACCCATACTGCCTCTGTCTGGCTTGTCTCTGTAGCCTGTAAGTCTTCAGGGCAGGGGCTATCTTGTACTATGTTGTGGCAGGGCAGGGATAAAAACCCCTAGAATGCCCTGCCTCTGCACAGTAAACCCTGCTTGCAGGCAGGAGGCTCCAGGGCAGGGGCTGGTCCCAGCCATGAGAATGCAGAGCTAAAAGCCCTAGCAGAGGGTTACTGCAGGGAGCCCAGCTGGGTTAAAAGGCCCCAGCTGTAGCTGGGATCAGGAGGCAAGATAAAAACCGCTGACTCATGGTCAGCAGGGGGAGAGAAGAGGGGCCTAGGCAGGGAGAGGAAGGCTGAGTTGCTGTGTCCAGGCTGTGAGATAGGCACCTTAGGGGGCTGAAGGGCCAACAGCCGAGAACTGTGGGGTCACGGTTGTGGGGGTTTGTGGGGTGCACAGCTGGTTTCACAAGGACACTGTTGTAAATAAAGGACACGTGGGGCAGCACTAAGACTGTGTGGAGGCCTTTGTTGAGCCCAGAAAGACCACAAGGGGCACAGACCCTGTGACATATGTATATGGACAGCCCCGAGCACAGTGCAGCACTGCTCCTAGTCAGACTCTAAATGCTGCTGTCCTACAGATAATACACACGATGGAGGGAGAGAGGATGATTTGAGCTTTAAAGTAAAGGACCACCCTGCCGGCCCTTTAAGGGGAGCTTTGCTAGCCATGGGGATCAGCACATCCTGTGCCGCTGACCCTCAGCAAATGAGGTTTGTATAAAAGAAGAGGAGAGTTCTGAGCAAGCACAGGCAATAATCTCTCCGGCAGAGGCAACACCTCCTCGGAGAATCGGTGCACTCCTCATTCCCCCACATCTCCGGAGAGTGTAGTACCCATTTGTATCTGTCACGTCAGATCCTTCCGCTCCACCGCTCTCTTGGCCAGCTCCGAGCTTTGGCTCCCTGCCCCGAATCCTCTCTTGGGACAAGCCATCACTTATTCATACCTTTTCCTTCCCTCCTCCTCTCCTACCTTTAACTAACTCCCTGTCCTCTACCTGTCAACGCTGCCTGCCAGAATAAAACCAGCAGCTCTCTCTGCTCGGAAGACAGAGGAGGGCATCAAATATTGATGAGGCTCAGCGAGGCGGCGTGGCACTGGTTCAGAGGCGATGCCTGTGTGAGCTCAGTCGCTGGGGTCCCAGATGCACTCCTTGCGCCACACGTTCAGACCTCCAAGTACTGCTGCACCATCCCTTTCCCTTCCTTTCACTCGGGGACCCGGCCTTTTGTTACTCTAGCAGCAAAAGCTGCACAATCCTGATCAAGTCCAGAGACGACCTGGACCCGTCTGGCTTGCTTCAGCCTGGCAGTGTGAGCATCGCCCTAAGCAACCAGCTACAGCCCCTGACTGCCTGTCCCTGCGTAGCACCAGTTGGCAGGTCTGGTGTGGTCCTGGACCAGAAGTCACAGCACTTGTCCTGGAAACCTCAGACCACCAGCCCTGGATAAACACTCTGGATTAAACTTTCAGCAGGTTTGTGTGAGGGTTTGTCCGCTGCCCTGCTGTGTTCGGCAGGATCCTCAGGGCAGCAACCCCTCAAACAGTCTCAGCTCCCCTTTCTCGCTCTCCACACTCCTGCCTGCGTCTCGTCAGTTTCAGCTTTGGTGCTGCCCTTACTGGAAGCAGGGCCTGCGTGGAAGAGTGGGGGCTCTGCCCTCAAAGCAGGGTGGGAGGGCGATCCAGCTGCCCCCCCCCCCACAGAACAGTTACCCGGCCTAATCACAATGGGCTGGACATGGAACAAACCAACTGAGGAACGCTGTTGTTCTGTACCTTCATCCCATGCCAGCAATCTAAGGGTCTCCTTGTAACAATAGCAGCGACATTTTTCAGATGAAAATGTCACTTGAGGTGAGGGAGTCACAATGTTCCCTTAAGGCCAGGCTGCTTGCATGATTTAGTGAGATCACATGAACCAGATGGATAGGAGAGACTGGGGAGATGAAAGGGAGCAAGGTGTAAAAAGATAATGAGATGGACGAAGAGCTGGAGAGAGAGAGGTAGATACAAAGGGCAGGCAGGTAAGAGCTATGAAGGCAGGGAGCCATGCAGCTATAGAGATTAAGTTAAGCAGGGTAAGTGATTAATGTCCTGCCAGATGCTGGACTCAGGATGTCTGGATGCTGTCTGGCAGCTTTCTCTGTTCAGTGAGGGCTAAGTCAAATCCACTGCCCAAGGAAAGGCTCCCAGCACCTTCCAGTGCAGATCCCCCAGTTCAGCATGAGCTTTGTGTTTATATGGATAAAAGAAAAGTGTATTTCATTGATGAGGATGGGGGGAGTGCGTGGAAGCAGGTTTCTAGCCATCCATGCCCTCTGTTTATATAGATTCCTCTCCCTGACAGCTGGATGGAGGAGTAGCGTCTATGGGAAACTGGTGGCAGATGGAGCAGAGAGGTGCGGGAGGGGGCAGCTGTTTGCTATGTTCTGAAAGGCAGCGGCAAAGGCCAGCCTGAGATGTTCTCCGGTTTGAGTGTTGAACAGTTGCGGCTGCTGGGCTCAGCAGAGGAGTTTTCCATGATTCTTGAATGCAACACAACATCAGCTTTGATACTGTCATCTTTCTCTTAATCATTGTTACCCATGCTCTGTCTTTCCTGGATGTAACCTGCCTTCTGTAACTACAGCGGGTGAGAGCTATGGAGAGCTGAAGAAATAGCAGTGAAACAAAATGAATCCAGGAATACTGGTCCAAAGCTGTCAATGGAGCACGCTCCTTTTGTGTTAGGTTTCCATGCACTTTTGAACAAGAATGTTTTACCAGCCTGAAGGCCATGGAAAGTCCATTTCAATGTTGTGTTCACAAATGTTAGTAAAACCCCCAAACTTTCCTTTTACATGTTGCAAATATTTGCACTTGATTGTTGTTGGCTCCTCCAATCCAGGAACAGAAAACCGTGCAGTGTGACTCTTCTAACCAATCCCAGCTTAAATAGTGAATATCTCCTGTTGAGTGATTATTATTATTTTGTATTACCTTAGTCGCAGAGGCCCTAGTCACATAGCGAAATAGACAGTCCCTGTCCCCAAAAGGTTTACCATCGAAGCATAACTGCAGTGAATAATTTGTAAGCAATCCAGAGTGCAAAGCATTTGCAGAAAAATACACAGGAAAATTATGAACAGACTATATTTGAGGGATGCATGATCTGCTGATGGGGATTCCAGGAGCATAAAAGGAGACTGAACGTATTGAATAAATTATTCAATACAAATTATTCATTCAGCATGTTAGCTGTAGCATCACTTCTATTTGTTTCACACCTGTGTCCTGCTCGTGCCTGTTAAGCCTTCTGTAACAAGAGCATCTAGCTCCCTTAAGACCATGTACTACCAGCTTGCCTTTTATTGGGCCTTGGCGCTTTAAGGGAGGAATTCTGGGAGATGTTGTTCTCCCTGGCTGGGAAGAGTAGTCTCTAAACATGTGACCAGGAGAGGGCCCATGTGACTGAGAGGCTGTATATAAGTCCTATTACTCTGCATGAGAAAGGAATTGAGGTTGTGGAAGAGTCTAGAAAGGAGCTTTTTGATAAAAGGCCTATTGAAGCATTGGGCCTGGAAAGGGAACAGTGGTAAAAAGCCTGCTCGGAGGCCAGGGTGGAGTCGAGCAAAGAAGCAAGGTTGAAGGTAGTAGAGCAGTGGTAAGGACTAGTGGTCCAGTGATGTTACTAGCCCTTGCTTGGGACCCAAGGCTGGGGGATTCCATGGAGGGAGGAAGGACTCTCTTCTTCACACCTGCTGTGTCAGGATAAGGAGTTCTGACCAGGTGAGGGCAAAAGGGCTCTTGATTAAACCTGTGGAGAGTGAATGATGATTAGTGTACCTGACTTTTTGGACGTATTCTTTTAGAAGGTGAATTATGACTCATGTCTCAACTGCTTTGTCTTGTGGCCAAAACACCAGACTGGGACCTTGTTCGCTGTAGCAGAAGTTTAGTGCAGGTAGGCAGAAGGAGGAGTTGGGATGTGTCCAGAATGCTAAAGGGTTTTTTGGACAAACTGTTATGAAGTGTTGGGATTTTTGAGGACCACAGTTTGCTAGTCCTTCAGTTTATATTTGATATGAAAGACATGACCGTCAGCAGCCCAATTGTCCTTGCCACCTTGGATTGGTACTAAGGCAGAATGTCTAGCATTTCTGGTAGCTCTTCCATCAAGGTACTGACCCACCCCAACCCTGCTTAGCCTGTGAAATCTAAGGGGGCCACAAAGGATGAGGTATTACAAATTTCACTTTCCTTGGAAAAGCCTATCTTGGCCTTGTTCATACTCTGTTGGACGATAAAACAAAGTTTTTCCATGCTGCTTCTGTGATTTTATGTATTTATTTTCTTCATACAAAACCATGTCACCTCAGCAGGCCAGAGTATTGCAGATGGTCTGCCCTGCCAAACATCTGGGTCCACCTTTTGATCTCAGTCCCACTGGTATAAAGTCAAGGGAATAACTCCACAGTCAGTAGAATCGCTCTGGATCTGCACTTGTGTGAGCAGGATTTATGTTTCAAAATGGAGGGCCTTCTTTCTCATTCTCTATAGTAAATTACAGTCAGTAGCAAGACCTCGCTGAGATCAGAGAGGACTGGAATACTGATATGGTATTGCTTAGAGGGCATGGTGTTGGCTTAGTAAGGAGATGATGAAATGCACTGAGGATCTAACATGAGACCGGCTGGTATTGCACATTGTACTACAGATCACACTGAATTGTTCATAGGTGCTGAGTTAATTTTTGTGGGGGTGCGGCTGACTATCCATTTCTAATCAGACATATTGGGGCAAATCATGCTCTAGTACAGTGCAATTCTGTTGATTTAGCAAGGAGGATCTGTTCCATTATTTGCTGTTGAAGTGTGTCTGGAAGAAGTCATTGGAATCAATGTATTCTGGATTTTGAGTATTTATTCTAATGGCCTTTCCTCCCTCAGTTTTTGCTAAGTGTCAAGTGGCCTCTGTCGTATAACTAAAATCACAGGGGAAATATTTTGCAGCAGGCTATTACAGTCGCTAACGAGCATGGGTGTGTTTCCTTTTTAAAGTGTCCAGCCTAGTCTTGCGCAGACCACCCCGCTGAGCGCTTAGTGCCTGTAGGAATGATTCTCCATACTGGGATGAGCCGAGCCAGATACTGTTTAGTGGCTTGATCCTGCAAGCAGAGTGTAGAGGGCCCTCGGTGACCATTAGCTACAGTGGGGCTTGAAGATGCTTTTCTGCTTGCAGAGTCAAGCTCTAGGTGCACAGCTATGTGTGCACAGTCCCCTGCTCAAGAACCAGGAAGGGCAGAAGGAACTAGCCCCTGAGGGTCAATGGAGGTCAGTGAGAAGATGAAAAATTTTGAGGAGGGGAGTTCAGGCGCAGGGGGGCTGATTAATTTCCTCATGCTACAGCGTGTGGCCGGGAGGGAAAGGAGTGGCAATGAGAGCGTGTGCTGAGAGCTGGCGGGGAGAGGATGCTTAGTGGGCCGTGTCATGTAAGCCCATGCGGATCACCGCTAGCACTTAGCCTTGAGTTCTGCTATCTCGACAAAAAACTGCAAGTGCTTCTGAAGAGAGATTCTCCTGTATCCAGGCCTGCACCAAGCATGTGCAGAAGCCTGATTCTCTGAACGACTTCCCATGAGCACTAGCAAAGCTTTAAGTCTCTGGTTGGCTGGGCTAATGCAAGCCTCCTGAAGTCTGGCAGCTGAGATTCTCGGCTGGAGGCCATCGTCTGTTCCCTGTCTCTTGGTCATGCTGCAAGAGCTTTGGAGGGAGGGGAGGAGGACAGGACAGGTGCAGTAGGGAGGACAAGCTGAGGAAGGGAATAAAGTGAAGCTGGGACATGCACCAATCAGCTTTATTGTGGAGTAGAGTTAGATCAGATCAGATTGGAAGATAGAGATTCAGATCCGCAGCTGATGTAAGTTGGGGGAGCTCTGTTGAAACCTGGTCCATACTTTCTGTTTTTCATAGGCTGTCTTGTGTCTAACCAAACTCAGTTAAACAATTGTGTAATGATTACAGCATACTAGTGTAATACTCCTCTAGTGAGTGTTGTACAGAACCAAGCTCCCAATACAGGCCCTGAGTCACTTTTGTAGTATTCTGGTTTTTACCACAGTGTAAATCTATTGACTTCAGTAATTACTTCAGTAGTTACACTGGTGAAATCTGGAGTAATGCAACAGTGTCTTGAACCTCAAATATTCCTTAATTATTTGGATTTATGCCCCAACAAAAAGGGGTGTCGAGGCAAAGCTCCCGGCACCCTTGAAACAAGACCAAAATAATAGCACCTTGTCCTCTCCAACCTCCAACCAACCTCACTCAACCCCATCACAAAACATAAAACGGTGGGAAGCTAGGCAAAATCAGCCAGGGATCAGTCAGACAGCTCTCAAAATATAAATGAGGAAAGTACCTGGAAATCCACTGTTTGCATATCTTGGAATAACTTGCACCAAATTAATCAGTCTGCAATGTCTCTATAGACAATAGCAGAGATGAATTTAGCTGATTGTCCTAGAATGTCCGTTGTCTTTGTAATATTTTAAATGTTGCTGTAGTATGTTTTTTAAATGTCTTGTATATTACTGGGACATATACACACGCAGCCTGAACTCCCAGGGTGCTGACCTCATCCCCCAGAAGTCCACGCAAGCAGCTCTGATTGTAGGATCAGGTCCCTTGATAGCAGAATGGCTTTCTGCACTCAGGGTGGATGGAGGTGAAATGACCAAGATATACTAGCTGGGCTGAGAAGCTCAGTTCAAAGACAACTAATTTTATCTTTTCTAAATTCAAGAGCTTTTTCTGGATATTTCATCTTGTTTACAGCAGGCTTGTAGGCTCCTCAAACGCAGCAACACCCAATGATCTCGTAGAACGAAAAACCCTAGTTAACTAAAGGGATAGACATGGTATTGGAAACCTCAGTGGTGTAAGATCCTTAAAATCTCTGTAGAGAGTAAACGGTTGTTCACAAAAAACATGATTTATTTTTAATGAGGACAAGTTTTTAGTTGCGTGCAAAGATTGATTCTATGCACAAAAAAAACCCCAGCCGTAAAATGCCAGCTCTGTGTGTGTGTGATATCTATCTCTCTATCTAAATAAAATCTAAGTGATCTAGGCAAGATAGCATTTCAGCAATATGAAAAGGCAAAGCAATGTCTGGAAATGTATGACTAGAACTTGAAGTGAAGCAATATTTTACTGGCACTGCTAGAGTGTGTGCACTGCATCCTTTCTAAAATATCTATTAAAATAGGCAGATTGGTCTGAAATTGGTATGTCAGACCAGGGGCCAGGGCATGCTAATTAATAGATGGTCTTCAGTTGGGAGGAACTGCAGATCCCGCTGACGAGAGAGAAATGGTGAAAAGGAACGTAGAAGGACTGCAGACCGAAAATAATTGAAACAGATTCGGCTTGGAAAAGTGCAGGCCGATGGATCACGGGAAAATAATTGGAAACACATGCCCTCAGGGGGAGGGGTAAACCTGCCAATCTGTGATAGTGAAAGAGATGATGGTCCAACTGTCAGAAGAGCTCAGGGGATCCGATTTTTCAAGGTGCTCGGCACCTTGCAGCTCCCAGGTGACACTTAAGGCCAGGAGATCAGTTTCCAACATGCTGAGCGGCCTTGACAATTCTGGCTCTAGGAGTGGAAGTGAACAACAAATTGGGCATGAGTCTGCAGTGTGATATGGCAGCAATAAAGGTTGGTGGAATTTTTTTAAAGTAGCTTATTGTCATTTCCCGAGTTATTAATGCCTTTCCCCGTGGTAGGGCAATTCTTCATTGGCAGGGAGGTGAACTCTCTGCCTGGCTCTGATTCCTTGGATTTATGTGCTCATCTTTCATTTCTAGACACAGAAAACCAAATTAATCCATGAAGTTACCCCAGGAATGAGTTGGCCCATATTGTCAAATGTGCATGAGGTAAAAAATGCAATGAGTTTGAGGGAGTCTCAGCCTAGCCTACAGCCTAGCCTAGTATTGCACAACTATTGCCATAGGCTGATTAGCAGGGCAGCCCCAGGACTACAGCAGGGTTGGAATATTTGGTTGTAAATCTTGCCCAGGCTTATATGTGTGTGTGCCTAGCCAGTAGTACGAACTCTTGACTTTCATGAGCACCGCGTTCATCTTCCTCCAGCCAAAACAGAAGGCCAGCTTCTACTCACGTGTGTGCATTAACCCACCGACCCCCATGCTCCAATTCAGGCTGAGTCTTTCTTAGCACCTGGATCAGGAGACCCAGTAACCCCCGCTGTAGACTCAGCCCAGAGATGACCTCAGCATGGTCTAAGCACCGCTGGATCAGCAAGGTGCTGTCCGTATCCTGTTGTTTGCCTCTGTAATCTGTTTTGAAAAGGCAGCCCCGATGCTGTTCCCCCCGCCCCCATTAGGCCAGTTAGATGATTCTGGAAAGACAGCGACTGGGCTAATTTAGCAAGGCAGACGTTTCATTGAATTAGCAAATGCATCGGAGAGTGAGCCTGGAACTGCAGTCCATGTGCTGGGGTGGAGTTCACCAGTGCAGGAATGGAGGGGGTTGGGTGACGTCGGCTTGAGCTTATCTAATATTCTTATTAGCGACAATCCGCAACGAAGGAAAATACGTGAGCTGAAAACAGACAACAGGCTCGACCTCTGCTGTCCCCAGTCTGGTTCAAGTCACCGGGAGGCTGACCTGAGTGGAGATGGGGGCTCTAGTCTTTACTGAGGAATTAGAAAAATGACCTCTCATTGTTACTCCTGAGAGGAAAGATGGCCTAGTGGTTTGGCACTGGACTGGGACTCGGAAGCTCTGGGTTCAGTTTCTGGCTCTCCCACAGGCTGCATGTGTGACCTGGGGGATGTCCTATGGGGCCAGGATTTCCAGTGCTCAGAACCCAGCAGCTCCCATTGCACTACTTGGGGCAGACTTGTACGTGCCTGGAGCTGATCTCACATGGGAATCTGGCCTTTTGTTTCTCTCCACCTTGGCTTTCCAAATGGGGATCTGAGATCCTTTATCTCTTTTGTTTGCAAGCTGTTGGGGGCAGGGGACTCTCTTGCTGTGTGCATGTACAGTTCTTAGCACAGCGGGGGCCTGATCTCCAGTGGGGGGCGTCTAAACCACTATGTCAATACTAATCAATTTCTAGGAGCACCCCCATCTGCTCACTTCCTTCAGCATCACTATCTCCTTAAAACGATGCCCAGCTGCCACCCCCTGCCATGGCTTGCAACCAGCACTGAGGCCCAAGTATTGCTGATTAATGTCTCTTGCCCCTGACCGCTCTTATGCCACCTTTGTGTGATGTTTCCTTTATTGTAACAGCTGCGGAGTGTGGCAGAGCTGTCTGAATGGTGCATTTCTCACATTAAATGATTGTGTAAGTAGGAATCACACTTGGCTTCAGCCAGCAAGCACGCCTTGCCAAGCCTGCTTAGGATCGTTGCCCAAAATTTGCAGGATTATTGCCCTTGGTTTGTGGGATGTTCATAGTTTGGCTGGATTCAGCACCATGGGTGCAGTGAGGAGCCATCACTAAATGGCTGGTCACCATCCTCTTTCCACTCCTCCCTTCTGAGCAAAGGGGATTGTCAGGGCCCTGCTAGCACAGGGCTGGTTTCACTTGTGAGCAATCCCAGCTGTATCTAGGGCTGCATGGATGATTTGACTAACCCAGCCTGTTCACAGAATGCCTGAGCTTGGGATGGCTGGAGTCTGCAGGTCAGTAGTGTGATGCGTTGAATGCGCTGTTGGAGGGGAGGAGTTTTCACACTGGCTGTGGGGTTAACAGGTGTAGTCACACAGGGGAAGGTCTGTGTGTAGGGATGCTGGGCAGTGGGGGCGGTCTGAGTGGGATGCTGTGTAGTTGTGGTGGGCTGTGGGAAAGTGCATTGGACGGTAGTGGTGCGGCTGTGTGTGGGGTGTGTGTGTGTGTGTGCTGGGCAGGAGTGGTGGTGTGCAGGCCACTTTGTATTTGTGGTGGAGGGTCTGTGTGGGGGGCTGCTGGGCACAGCAGTTCTGAGGGATGCTAGGCATAGGGAGTGGGGGGGCTGTGTGGCACAGCAAGGGGCTGGTGCTGGTCCAGTGCCAGGGTGGGGAATCACTCCGGCCTCTCGGGAGTGGTGCAATTAGCCAGGCGAGGGTCTGCCCCCACCTGGGCCAGACTCCCTCAGGACCCCCTTGCCTGGAGATAGGATGACCATATGTCCCTGTGTGGCTGGGACAGTTCCTTTTTAAGCTCTGTCCCGGCACCAACTGATTAGTTGCAAGAGCAAATGAACAAATGCCCATTTACCAAAAAAGTCCGGTGCCATTGTAAACCTGGTACTGGTTGAGAGTGACTTAGGGTTTCCCTGTGTAGACAAGCCCTTAGGGAAGGGGTGGGCAAACTTTTTGGCCTGAGGACCCCATCGGGCTTCAAAATGGTGCGGAGGGCCAGTCAGGGAAGGCTGTGCCTCCCCAAACGGCCTGGCCTGGCCCTGCCCCCATCTGACCTGCACCCCCTGACTGTCCCCCTCGGAACCCCCAACCCATCCAATCCCCCCTTTGTCCCCTGATCGCCCCTCTGGAGACCCCCCACCCTAACTGCCCCCCCAGGACCCCACCCTCTATCTAAGGCCCCCTGCTCCTTATTCCCTAACTGCCTCCTCCTGAGATCCCCCCCACAACCACCACCACCCTGGACCCCACCACCTAAGCCCCCCCCACTCCTTCCCTTCCCTCTCCTCCCCTCCCTGCCCGCGGCTTACCTGCTCAGCCGGCTCCAACGGCTCGGCCCTCCCTGTGCTCCCAGCCCGGCGCCCGCCCTGGGGAGCACGGGACCCCTGCGGCTCCTCCCGGCGCCTCCGCCCAGGAGCGCAGGGCCCCCGCAGCTCTCCATGCTCCTGGCCCGGTGCCCCCGCTGGGGAGCTCAGGGCTCCCTTGTCTCCCCCTCCTCCCAGCCCGGCCCTCGGGCCAGCAGTGCAGGCCCGCAGCTAGCTGTGCTCGCCTGGCGCCCCTGGCTGGGAGCAAGGGGGCACTGGCACCAGGCCCCCGGACACAGCTGGCGGGGCGGATAAAAATGGCCAGCGGGACGGATATGGCCCGCGGGCCCTAGATTGCCCACCCCTGCCTTAGGGTGTGCAGCCTCATCTGTGATTGCAGCACTTGTAGACATACCTGATCAAACGCTGTGATTTCAGGATAGACAGACCCCCTCGACTGCAAGGTGTTTGAAGCAGGGATGTGTGTCTACAAAGTGCCTCACACATGTTGGGCAATGCAAGCTAAGCACGCCTAGCAGGAAAGATTCTAGACAAGAGCACTAGCTGCTGCATTGCTGGAGGATGTGGTAAGCAGACTAGCATAGAGGCTGCTAGTCCACATCTCACTGATTTGCTGGGTAAACAGGAGAACAAAGTCTCTTTCTTTTCCATAAACCAAGCACATACAGATGAGAACACACAGGGAGCAGAGGTGGGCATAGGGTGACCAGATGTCCCGATTTTATAGGGACAGTCCCAATTTTTAGGTCTTTTTCTTATATAGACTCCTATTAACCCCACCCCCTGTCCCCATTTTTCACATTTGCTGTCTGGTCACCCTAGGTGGGCAGGACAAGAGGCCACGGTTTGATAGTTCTTTTCTGACCTGAGCCACACTAGTTCACAATGAGTTAAGCACTAGCCTGTCTCTAGCCTGCTAAGCCTTCAGGGAACAACGCTTGGGCAATGTTAACACCAGGGCTGGGTTTTTGTCCCAGCTGAAGAGGGAAGGTGATGGTCCTGTGTCTAATGCAGAGGCCTGGGGTTTTGGTGATCTTGATTTTCTTCCTGGCTTCACTCCAGGTTTGCTGGGTGACCCAGGCAAGTCCTAGCCTTTGTGTGTCCACATCCCCGTATGTAAAATGGGGATAATGCATCTCACCCACCTTACAGGCGTGTTGCAAGATCAAATGCATTAATAGCTGCACAGCATGGTGAGGCCGGATGAGAGGTGCTGTGTAAATGCAAACATCACCCTCATCTGATTGACATGGGTCCGGCCTTCACCCGCTTTTTGATCTCTGACTCTTGTGAGGGGTTTGTGGATGGGTGAGTAGATAGGACAGTAACAACAGAAAAAGCTGCTGTGAAAGACTTGCTTTGTGGGAGACTGATGGGCCTAATAGGAATGCAAAGAGGAGGTAAAATGCTATTGCTGGTGTAAATGGCTGAAAAGGGTACAGATGACGGGGAATTGAGCCCGAAGAGTGGGAGCTCATTATTCAGTTGCTTTGGCCTTTTGGTTTAGCTCAAGCATAGAAGCCACTTACAATCTGATGTGTGATTGTCAGGGGAGGGTGGGGATGCCTCCTGCCCTGATGAGGGGATGGACTTGGTGGTGGAACCAGCCTTTCTCATCTTTAGGATATCCCTGCGAGGACGCTGAGAAGAAGACTAGTGGGTGCTCAGTGAACATCAATAACCTAACATAATACCAGTGCAGGCAACAGGGTGGCTGATGGATTCAGTTCATATTCATGTTCCCAGAGGATCCTGAAATTGGTGTGTGGGTGGTTTATATGTTGCACTAGGCCTGGGGCATAGCCAACTACAGGCAGACACTAGTCTGTTAGTGGCATAACATGGGTATCAGGAGGTGATCTTATATCTCACTCATGCCTCCAGTACAACAGATCCACACCTTTTACACAAACACATGCAATTATACTTTATTGCCATGTTAGTAAAACTAGCTTCGAGACTATACAGGATTATATGGGGTGGTGAAAGTACTTTGTTCCATTTTTATCATCCAGTGAGAATTCCTATGGGGTGGAAAATCTGCATAGTTATTAATAAGGGATCAAAGATACTGATTAAAGTAGTGCTCTGTTGATCACAGGCCAGTCTTTGACTAATATCATAAAATGGATTTTGCAACATTTAGTTTGCTGAAGGCAAGTGGAATATACCATAGGTACTGGTATTGTAGCCATCCACCCCTTGGGCAGATACGGCCAGTATCTAGCCCTCTCAAATAAAGACAATTTGCATTTATGCAGGGTGGTGCTTTAAATCCAAGGAACCCCGTGCTGAGCTCTAGGTAATCTAATTCTGTGTATTCAAACCCAAGTGGAAATGCCCTGATGCAGCCCTACCAACCCAACAACCTCTGAAGTGTGTTGCTGTCACACGCTTCTTCCTTTCCCCCAAACCACTGTGGTTTGGTGCTGTGATTTGTTTTATGTTTCCTTTAGCACCAACCCATGCTCCTTGTTAATCCTGGGCATTAGTGGGACAGCTGGTGAGAATATGGATTGCTCCCAGGCAGAAGAGTAGCAGGATTGGATTCATTACCTGTAGGCACAGGGGCTGTGTCTTCTGTTAGTTTGCTAAGCGCTGGATGCTATATGTAATATACTTCATAAATATTAATGACTTGGCTTCATGACCCTTATTAGATGGGTAAATATTACTATTCTCATTTCATGAATGGGAAAATTGAGGAACCAGAGAGGTTGCCAAGGGTTACACAGGACTTTTCTCTAGAACTGTGGATAGATTGACGCTTCCCCTGTCGCTGATCCAAAGTCTAGTCATCAGGCTCGCCTTCCATAATAGCAAAAATAGACTTAGTTTTTAGAGAGAAGTTGGGTTTATTAAAGTAGCCTGGTTGTTACAAATTGAGGGACCAGATTCAGATCGTGGTTTCATATGGGTGTAACCGAGATCAAAATCCAATCTGCTGGGTTTTGGGTTTTTTTGATATTTTCTTACTATGACTTTCTTCCAAATGTTGCTCTTAGTGTTGCACCTCTGGCCAGGGATTAGGCTAGGAACCAATGAACTTTTCTGTTAAAGCATCTCTTGTGCTCAGAACTGCTCGTGGTTAACATAGGTAGGGGTGATCTTGAGTGAAATGAAACTGGAGGAGAAAACCAAGTTTTATGTCCATTGCAAAATGAGATCTGACTATAAACGTTGTTGTTGGCAATATGGGCTTGATACAAAGCCCATCAATAGATGGACTCACATGAACTTCAGGGAGCTCAAGATCAAGCCCCAGCCGCAATTAAAAAGTCCGTCTCTAGTCAGCAAAGCCCTTAGAACAGGTGCCGAACTCCCATTGACTTCAGTGGGGCGCAGGGACTTGATTAACGTGCTTCGCTGAATGAGGGTTCGTGTCTCTCTGACTTAGTGAATACTGCAACAACAGCACCGCAGACCAAGAGCCTACATCATCACTTGGGGATATAGTAGCACGGGCGTGCTTTAAATAATGAACAAAGACTGGTCCCAGCCCCAGAGCTCAGGATGGGCCACTGTTGAGATAAAAAGTGAGGGAAGGGCGGGAGGATGAGAGAAAGGAGTAGGTGGTTTGATGGTAAAATGCACATCAGGTTAGCTTCTGGTTTTGCAGGGTTTGTAGGTGTTGCAGAGTGTGAAGGAGCAAGAATTCTGCTTGATTTTCCCCCCACCTCCACAACCAGTGTTATAAGGCAGTGCTGACAATGCTGACTGTTGGCAAAACCTTGTATCGACTTGCAAACGGTGCAAATTTGATATGGACGTCATTGAGGGAGAATAAATATAGAACATTGAGATGTTTTTAATTTACAGAGTCACTTTTCAGGCCATACCTTCCCGTCGAGCCGCAGCATCAATTAAAGCAAATGTATCTCTGCACCAAGTGGCTTAGTTTAATACAGTCCTTATCCTTCACCAAGGATTGGGTGTCTGCCTCTGTTCCCTTCTTCCTCATCTCCCTGAAAAACGTTACACTATCGTATCATCATTTTAATTGCTTCCAAAAAGCCAGTGAAAGCTCAATGACACATAAGGTAACTGCGCAAGCCCCAAAATTTCTAACCATCTATAATTGTAATTTGAATCACTGCTTCTATCTGTATTGCATCTTACAGTCTGAAAGACCCTTTCATCTGCTCTTGAAATGCAACCACCTCTGGTGTGGAATGCAGGAGCAGCTGAACAGCCCCGAGTAATGTGACAAGAGTTTCTGACAGGAATTTTTAAAAGACTAATACTGTACAGTTGAAATAAAATGTCACAATAAATAAATAAAATGTCACAATGTCATAGCTCCACTTGAAATTGGGCCAGGACATCCTATCATTTGTAAAAAGTGCATGGCTACCTTTCATAGGATCAGCCTGGCCCAGCTGACGAGGTGAGGTGGGAGGCAAAGGTGACTGTATAAGTTTGTGGATGCTAGATTCTAGGGCTGACCAGGCACTAATCTAGTTTCTGTCATAAATTAGAGCAGCCTGAAGGCTGCTTTGATTTATACCTGGCTGCTGATGGCTCCCAGGGGGCTTTTCCAGCCTGGGGGAATAGCTGGCCACACTCCCAATGCCAGAGTAGGTGAAAACATACTGCTGCTGCTTTTCAGAGTAGTAGCCATGTTCATCTGTATCCGCAAAAAGAACAAGGAGTTCTTGTGGCACCTTAGAGACCAACCAGTTCATTTGGGATAAGCCACTTCATCAGATGTATAGAGTGGAACATACAGTAGGAAGACCATCTATACATCTGATGAAATGGGTTTTAGCCCATGAAAGTTTATGCCCAAATAAATTGGTTAGTCTCTAAGGTGCCACAAGTATTCCTCATGCTTTTTGCTGCTACTTTGGCTCTCTCGGCCACAGGGAGATTTCCCTTACACACGAGAAATTTCCAGGTAACCTGATGAGCTGGCTTTTCTGCAGCAGAAAGAAGCTGGAGCAGAGTGCAGAATTTGGCCATTGGGGTCTCCTCTTGCCAGTAGCTTAGTCTGTGACCGTCAATCAGATTCAGCCTCAGTTTCCCTATCTATAAAATGGGGATAGGGAGGCTACCCACCTTTGCCAAGTGCTTTTGAGGTTGATGGCTTGAACGTGTCTAGATGTGCAAAGGAGAACGTTCACTGGACCAAAATAAATAAAATCAGCTCAATGTCTTCCATTTACACTGATCTCCAGGACAGAGGGACGTATCACAAGGTTAGATACACATCAGATTAACACTTTCATGAAGATTTGTGGCTGTTAGAGCAAACAAGCCAGCGCATTGATCTGTGTATGTATTTTTTGTTCAGCAATGCAGTCAGTCTCTTCTCCTTAAAGAAGAGAATGGGTCTGTCTTTAAATCGCTGGGACTAAAGGAATGTGATGCTAGGTAGTTTTTTTCCCTCTGAGTCTTAACAAAGCATAATCCTCTGTGCTAAAGGGCTTTTTCTTGATCCAAAAATCTCTGTTCAAGTCAAAAAAATGTTTTGCCACAGATACCTTATCTCAAATCAAAAGAGAACATCCCAAATGCATCTATACTGTATGTAGGTTGGTCAATGTACTGACTTGAAGGACACGCTAAGTTACCTCACTTTCCTTAGCAAGCCAAGTGCAAAGTAGTAGAGTTCTAAGCAACAATCCATTTGTAGGGCAAGGGCTGTTTTTCAATATCTAGGGTTGGGGTATTTCCCCTTTTTGAAATGAAGGTGCAGGTAGGTATTTGGCAGCAGAAGTGACTGTTTCTGCAGTCCACTGAGGACCACAAAACATGTGAGACCCAAGTTAAACTCTGGAAAGCCACCCTCCCTATTTTTTGCCCCATGGTTGCATCTGTTTGCACCAGAATGTGCCCGGCGTTTCCATTTTTCTTTTCTGGAATACGTGTGACATGACTCTCGGTGCTGCTGGAAGACACTGGGCATCTCTGAGCAGAGCTTCCCCTTGCTGGCCTGTCAGCACGTCTAGCTGCAGGTGCCCCTGTAGGAATGAGAGCAGATTTCCCATTTCCTTACATTCAGCCCACTTGTTAGAACCATGGGTCGATTCATCCATTGCACTGATAGTGTCTTTTGAGTGCTGCCACCCTAGCAAGGTCAAAATTGGGGACAAAGTGCTCTCAGGAGAGCTCCCGTTGTTGTCAGCAGGAATTGGTAGGATAGCATTACCAATAAAACTGGCCCGTCCTGTTTTACTGCACATGCGTCAGTAAGTCAATGGCAAATGAGCTAGTTTTAGAAGGGGGCCACGTGTCAGCTCTGTGATCTAATGGGCTTGCTTGGGGTTCAGTGGATCTACCACACCCAATTCCAGAAGCTTCTGGATGTTGAGTGCTTAATCTGCCTAGCAGCAGTGACTTACACACAACTCACTCCTACCGTTCCCTAATGGGTCCCTTAAAGAGATACAAGAACTCCTCACTTAGTCATCCCAGTTAATGTTGTTTCGTTGTTAAGTTGCTGATCAGTTAGGGAACATCCTGGTTTAAAGTTATGCAATGCTCCCTTCTAACGTCGGTTGGCAGCCGCCTGCTTTATGCACTGCTTGTAGGAAGAGCAGCCCGGTGAAACTAGCTGGTGGGGGCTTGGAATCAGGGTGGACCAGTAGCCCCTCTATCAGCTCCCCACTCCCCTAAGTTCCCTGTGCAGCAGGTGCCCAGCAGGCTATCAATTGCCGGCAGTTCAGCTGTCCCTCCTCCTCCCACTGCCATGTGCTGCTCCTGCTCTCTGCCTTGGAGCTGCTCCCCGATCCTCCGGCTTGTTGTGGGGAGGGGCATGGGGAGGAAAAGGGGGAGCTAATGCCAGAGTGTCCCCCTCCAACCTACTCCTGCACCCCACTTACCCCATCTTCCATAGAGCAGTGGGGGACATGGCAGGGCTCAGGACGGAGGGAGCTTCCAGGCAGCAGCTGCGTGGGTCTCAGCTTACTGATCTAAAAACAAGGCAGTGTACTTAAGGCAGGGGGTCAGCATACTAAAAGGGGAAATGCACATCTCTCTATCTCATATGTACACACACACACAGAGAGGGTTTGTGTCTCTGTCTGCTATGCTGTTTCCCTTCCCTTCATTCCTTCTGCCTTGTAGAATGTGAGGCTACATTAACAACGAGTTAACCCTTGAGGGCTCAGCCAATTACTAGTTCATCATTTAGCAGTAAAGCATTCCCTGGGAAATATCCCATCCTCTGACTCCTCCATCCCACCAAGCTTCATAATCATCATTGCTGTGTACCAGTATTAAATTGTTTGTTTAAAAATTATTCTCTTTCTCTCTTTCTCTCTCTCTCTCTCATATAATAAAATATAGTCTTTTGTCTGGTGAAAAATATGTTCCGGGAACCTAACCCCCCGCTCCGCTTTACATTAATTCTTCTGGGAAATTGGATTAGCTTAACATTGTTTCGCTTAAAGTCGCATTTTTCAGGAACATAACTACAGTGTTAAGTGAGGTGTTACTGTATCTCCCTATTCGGCACATGACAGGCAAAGGCTGTTTCTCACGCTGCAGCACAGGTGTTTTCTGAGAATGAGGGAGAGAGCAGCCGTCCTTCTAGAACAGCCGCAAGTAGCCAATGCCTGTCCAGTCTCTGAAGATACTCACGTCTCTTAACCCTGCTTGGTCCATCTCTGGGGCCTTTTTCTTGAATTTCATTTCTTTACTGCAGTGTCTTGTCATTATACCCACACAAGGGCAGAGTCCTAAAGGGGCCCCAATGGCCTGGCCTGGAACATCTGAAATGCTGTAGGTAGTTATAGAAGATGCTTCTGGTTGAAAACTGATGATGTAAATGTGTAGATCTCAAAATCAGAAGGAACCATTATGATCTTGCAGTCCCACGTGTTGAAATAATGCAGGCCAGAGATTTTTTTACCCAGAGATTTCTGGGTTTGTTGCTGTTTTCCTGCTTTACCCTCTTCCCACCTCTCCCCCAGAATTATCATCCTGTTTGTACATCCCAGCCACGGAGTCTCATGTGACATGAGCATCAGGTTGTGATGCAATTTTGCATCGCCACACAATCTGAAAAAGTGTCGTCCTTTGAATCCCCTTGCTGGACAAGCTATGGTAATAGGGGCAGTCCCATGCCCTTTAGGAAGGCTGACCTCACTGGACCCCTGGGAACTTTTTGAGAACTATAACTGCAGAGGATCAATCTTGCGCACTCTCTTTTTTACCCCTTTGAACTTGTAAAAGAATCTAGAATGGCTTATGTCATTCTACAGTGGCGTGTGTATGCGTGAGCCCAGCTGGAGAGCAGAGAAGACATTTTAGTCTGTTTTTACAAGGCCAAGTGATATATTAAGTGTTTAGACTGTAATGCATTTGTTTCAGGGAGCGGGCAACGAATTTCTGTACTCGCCCTTCCCAGAAGGCACGGCTTCTGATAGAAGGGATACAACTCTTTTTTTAAAACAAAAAAAAAATACAGCAATATCAGAAAGGGAAATAGGAAAGAGGACCATTAATGGTTATATAGGTCCATCAGTGGCTATTAGCCAGGATGGGCAGGGATGGGGTCTCTAGAATCTGTTTGCCAGAATCTGGGAATGGGCAACAGGGGATGGATCGCTTGATGATTGCCTGTTCTGTTCATTCCCTCTGGGGCACCTGGTATTGGCCACTTTTGGAATACAGGATAGATGGACTTTTAGTATGACCCAGTATGGCTGTTCTTATGAATTGATGTCCTAACTCAGCAAAGCACATATTTAACTTCATGCCTGTAATTAGGCACTCTTCTGCCTTTGTGCTAGTGAAAAGTGCTCTCCTGTGACAGCCCTGGACACATGGGGCTGCTCTTGGGGCCAAATCTGACACCCATTAACATCAGTTGGAAACCCCAGCTGACGGCCTCACAGCTGAGCCCGCAATCCACAGAACAGATGCAGCTTGGGAATCAGCTGAGCAAGAGTGAGTCTTCCACACCCCCTTGCCAGCGTGCCTCCGCGTTGGCTTGAGGGTAGAGGGCAGCCTCTAGGAGTTGCGGGGGTGGGGGGTGGGGGTGCTGTTTCTATGATGTGCTCTGGCCTCGGACTCTCTTCAGTGGCTGCCAGCAAGGGAGCTCGTTCTTGGGAGCTGTGAGTTTGGGGTCATGGACACCTCTCCGCCGGGAGGTGGGCTGAGCCCACCAAGTCAGGGTGCTGAGGCCACTGACATTGCTAACATAACAGGGCTCCAGAGGGTAACAGTAGTTGGAATTCTTCCAATCCAACACTCTCGGGTCAGTAGCTCATTGAACCAAAGTCTTGCTCAAGGATTCCTGGTAAGTTGGATCAGGTCCTAACTCCTTTGATTTGGGTACAGTCACCTCCCTTCCCCTGGCTGAGCGCAGTGCCAAGATACTAGAGCCCCCTTGGCTTCTGTGCCCTCCACACCTTGTTTGTGGTGTGGGAACATTGTCTCTCTCTTTCCAGGATATTAGGGATGGCCTGGAAAGCCACTCCGCCCCTTCCCCTCGTAATTCTCGCAGTTCGCCCGCTTGGTCTGACCCTCGGGATAATTGCAGGCTGCTCTCATAGCTCTAAATCAAATCACTGCGACCAGGAAATGAAGTTTTCTGGATGCAAACAACTCCCCAGCTCATAATTCATGGCTCTCTCAAAGGAGGTCACCAAAGGTCAAACTCTGCCTCCTTCCAGCCACTGTCAGTAGCCCTCCCATATTAACAAAGCCAAGTGGGGTTTGATAGCTTAATAGAAAGCTGTTCTGCCCCCATTCCTTTATACGTGGAAGGCACAGCTCAGGTATAAAAGAACACAGGAGCCTTGTGTGTCAGTCTGAGTTCTCAGCCCTGCTCTGGGTGGGGTGTGTTGACTGGATGCTGGAAATATTGGTCCATTGGGCTAGGAAGGTATTGGTTTGATTTCTGTGGAGCATTTTTTTGTTCGTAGGAAGAAATCAAATACTTCACATTCAGCCGCTTTGTTTTGGCATCTCACTATAACTTTCCAGTCACTTGTGTGAACGGCCAGATCCTGTTTTGTTCTCTCAAAAATCATCTCTAAAAAGACAGTTAATTAACGATATCTCTATTCCCTGGGAGAGCTGTGTGGCTGTCTAGACAGATCAGCGCAGCGTATTCCTGCCCTCCTCTGGCACACTGTTCAGCGGGACATGTTCCTGCTGGTGTGATGGCGAACTTCTTTCCTCTATAGCAGCTGCGTGTTCCTTGGGGAAATGAATGTGCGACTGTAATTTGTATTAATCTCCTTAGCTTGCTTACATCTCTCCTTCCTGACTTTCCCCCAGCTAGGGAGCGCCTTCGGGGTTTCTTGTATTGGGTGTCTGAATGAGTGGTTGGAAAACAGATTTGCTAATATAATGTGGCTTTCCAGTGTGGCTAAACCCAGCAGGGTGGCCACTAGAGTGGAGTGGGAATTTGACTTTTGTCGTGCACCCAGTCTCCTACTAAACTTCTGCCCACCTCTCCAGAATCAACCCTCGCCAATCCACCTGCAAAGAAAGAGACACAGACTGAAGGATCCTAATGAAGGGTGGGGGAGAACACAACCCATCCCCAAATCCATCAGAGCCTCTTCTGGCCACTTGACAAAGTTCAGATCGCTTACCTGCTTTGCCTATTACTTTCACTTATTCAGCTACTATCATTTCCAGCTGGGGCAGGCAGTGGATATGGTGAAGGACGAATAGATTGTTCTTGTGGGTGTTTCCATATGAGTTTGCAGTTTAAAAGCATGTGGGTAGTTCAGCTAAAGTTCTGATCAGCATCTGAACTCTCAGGTGTTTATCCAAAATTGAGATCTGAGCTTTTTGAGAGCCTCACCCCCCCCATCCAACAGTAATGTATAGCTTGCTGAGCTCTGTAGAGCCTGGAAGATCATTGGAATTTTCATGGCGGATTAGACCACTAGTCCATAGGGAAATCTGCCTGGGCCACTAATCAAGTCTTGTTGGCCGTTCTCGACCAACCTTTTCCATTTCTGCTTTACTCTTTTAAAGATGGGATGACTGGGGTTCAACACAGTATTTGCATGCCACTGATGTCAATAATGACCTATTTCAGTATTGTTCTCTTCCGCTCTCTATACAGCCCAAGCCTGCTTGTCTGATGCTGCTGTCCGTTGGGTAGATGTTTTCTTTGACCTGTTGAAGTGACACCTAGATCTTTCCTGAGTGGTTACAGTTAATTATGCGCATGAGTCATTCAAATAGTTCATCCCAGCATGCATTACCTTTCATTTGTCTCCACTGAATGCCATCTGCTACTATTGTCCAGTTTGCCTCACTCTGTTAGCTCCTACTAAACTGGAAATCATCCTGCCCCGAATTTTAGAATCCTAATGTTGCCATCTCTCTTAAGTCTCGCAATATTTGTTTTTTCTTCAAGCCCTGACTCGTAGAGTCATGTGACTACAGGAAAATATTGGCTTTCATTACGAAAAGGTAAATTTTCTTGCAGAGAAAAAGCATGAAAATGCTCCAAGCATACCCACAATGCAAAGGGGAATATTCTACTTTTATTTATTTTTAAAATCTCATTATTTTTGAACGTTTGGATTTGGCAGAACTGGAACCCTGCCAGGTTACCAGGGATGGCCAAGCTGAATATTAATTTTGAACATTGAACACTATTCATCCATTTGTATATTACTCCAGTATTGGTCAAGTAATGTTCAAATCAAAGGTTTGTTCCTGCCATCTCTAGCCCCATGCAAAGTCGCTCAGTCTACCTCCCACTTGTTTCCTCCTCCTTCTTTCCATGATGTAATTGTCGCATACTGATCCAATGGCAAACTGCCAAGGGACAGTCATCTTCATGGTGTAAAAACTGTTCTGAACCTGCACCACAAACCATGATCTAAATGCTGGATCTTTTCACTGGGCCAGTGCAGGACACAGACAACGACCCACCTGTAGTGCTGGAATTGCTAAAGTAATAGCCTTGCATTTAAAAATAGGAACCAGAAAATGATACCAATGGTGCCTAGAAAGTGAAATGAATTTTAAAACCAACCAGCCAAGCTGACTGAAGTGCAAAATGTCAACAAACAGTGTAAATGGTGAAAAGAAAATCTGGTATCAGAAAATAGGGCTGAGATTTTTCAACCCTGCCTAGGAGTTCCTGTTAACTTTAAGGAATACAGATGCACTATTCCCACTAGGTGGATTTGAAAGTCTCAGCCTGGATGCGCAGTGCGTTCAGCTTAACTGCAATAGCCCATGCACAGGTGTGATAACATGCCCATTAGCAATGATGGTGGTGGAGCACGTGGTGAATGAAATAATTCAATCTATCATTAGCCAAGATTCTATGCTGATTTGCACTTGGTGTAGCTCATTGGCTTCAGTGCAGTGTAAGGATAGGATTTGGCCCAGGAGTTTGTAGATATGTTGTAAGTGTACAAAGGACTCTGATATCCTTCAGGGTAGAAATTACAACCCTTGGTGGAGGCATCCGAGTTAGAAAAGCAGCCAAGGAGGGCCAGGAATGGAACCCCCACCCAGAATGACACTTTAGGTGTCTCCTCCATGGCTTGAGCATCACAGAGCGGGAGGGATGTGAACCGAGCCCCCAGACTCACTAGTAAATGCTTTTATTTTTCTTGGAGGTTAGAGAGGGCTGGATCCTAGCTCAAACTGGTGTAACTCTAGAAGTCAATGGAGTTATTCTATAGCTGGGGATCTATCCCTTTACATTTCCATCCCAGTGGCCAGCTCAAGGAGCGAGGGGAGCGTCTCTGTGAGCAGAGACAAAAATAAAAGCAGAGCACTCTTTATCCCTGCCCAGGCTTCTTTTGTTTTCTGAGAGCTGCCCTGTTTATGGTGCTCTGGCCTGACCGCATTTCCATTACAAACCCTTAGGTTCAGAAACTCCTAGAGTATCTCTTAATAAACCAGTCAATCAATTCATGTGGGGCTGCCTGTTAGTACATGGTGTCTCAGGCAAAGAGTGGATTGGCAGAAATTCCATTTGGCTATTTTAAACTGTAGCAGGGGAGTCACCTCCATTTTCTAACTGAGTCAAAGGGAAAAAATGTTACTTGTCTTGGGCATTTGGATATTCTTCTTTACTTAAAAAAACCTGTCCTGAGACACTGCCAAGAATTAGCTATCTTGAAAGTCTTAACCTGTGTTACTAGCAACATATTTAGTGTATTAACCGTGACTTTTAAAGGACTAGAGTCCGATTCAGTGCTCCATCTCTTCAGGCTTCACTTGGATCTAAGAGGCTTGACCACATCTCTTTAAAATAATATGGAGGTTCCATGGGTGACCAAACCATAGAGTAGCATTCCAGGGCATTCTGGGGGAAAATCCCAATTGAAAAGGGGTGTCATTGGGGCAGTTCTCTTTTAAGGTCAGTGTTCGTGGGCTAGCCTCGGACTCTGGAGAGTCTCTGCTTCACCACAAGCTTCCTGTGCGACCTCGGACAAGTCACTTAATCTCAGTTGCCCCTCTGTACAATGGGATAGGAGCCCTGCCCCACCCCTTTCTGCAGGGGTGTTGTGAGGATCACCACATTACAGACTGGGAGGTGCTCAGGGGCTGTGGTGATGCGGGAGATAAGTACCTGGGATAGATTTTTACATTCGTGTAAGTCCAGAATCCATCCACAGAAGCCAATGCAGTTGTTCCCAGCCTTGTACCAGTGGAGTGCAGAGCAGAATTTGGGCTGACGCATCCAGTCTGCTCTGCTATGGCATGAAATGCTCCCATCAAAGTGACCCCTGGCACTGAATAAAGCAGTGAAGAGGTTTGGGTTGTTGCTGCCCTTACCTCACCAGTAATGGAGTGTGTCTCTTTGCCAGGTGAGAACCACTTCTGATGAATAGGCAAAGTTTATTCAGCCCTGGGAAGTGCCAGCTTCTGCCAGTGTGTCCTAGGGCACAGGGTCTCTGGCAGAGGAAAGTCTGCCTGGAGCAGGGGCAGCGCCGGCTGTCACACCCTACTGTGAGTGGCTCAGAGCCGGTCAATGCAACCCCGTAAGAAGGTGGCACCGGTGCGGGGAGGGGGAGGGGAAAGTGGCCAGGGCACTTTGCGAATGCTAGTGGGCAGCCTCCACTGGCACAGCCCTATGGAGTCCTGGGCACAAGCTTGTGCCATTGCCCCACAGTGGGACACCCAAGCTGGGTAGCGCTGTGCCAGTCTGATGAATCAGAACTGTAGATTTCTAGTGCTTCTGAGGGGCAGCGTACCAGGCTCAATGGGCCATGGCTCAGCAGCAGAGCTCTCTGGGCTCGCTGGCAGTCGGGAAGAGTTGGCCTGCAGCATTGTTTTAAGTGCTGTTTACAGCCTGGCTCATTCTAGCTACTTAGCAATGCTTGGTTTGTCATGGCGCTTCTGGAGCTTTTAACTGCTGTGTGCACGGAACAGGGAGCGTCCAACAGAGAGTTTAAGTGATCAGGGCTGGGGTGCCTGGCACGCTCTGGGGAATCCAGCCCTGTGCAGAAGGCCACCACGTCGTCTGCACCACTTAGGTCTTACAGTAGGACTTGCGGGGGAGGGGTGCTGGGCTCCTGCCAAGGAGGGAATATTGCCCTCTGTGTGCGCTTGTCCATGCTCTCTCTCTCTGATATACGTGCTCTGCATAACACGAGTGCAGCAATTTTTCAATTCTTATTGCACGTCATCACTTGCGGCAGGCTGCCGTAGCTCTGCTCCATCCCGAGACCTTCCCCGGCGCTCCCGCTCACACAGGAATCGAAAGGGATGCTTGTCTGCGTCCAGAGGCTCTCCTGGGGGATGGCACGTTGTGCTAGCTAAATCCCACCATAGACTCAGAGGCACCTCAAGCTCCTTGTGCTGGCCAGATGCATTATACGAGCATTGAGCTGCTCTTCATGATGAGGGAAGGATGGCCTAGTGGTTATAGCACTGGGGCTGGGACTCAAGAGAGCTGGCTTCAGCTCCCACCTCTGCCTTAGACTATCTGTGTGACATTGGGCAAGTCATTTAATCTTTCTGTGCCTCAATGGCCTAGCCGTCAGATGGGCATAGTACTACTTTTCTCCCACTCTGTCTACTCTAGTACATTGTAAGGTCTTCAGACTGGGAATGGTCTCCTACTCTGTTTGCAGTGCTCAGCACAACGGGGCAGTGATCTTGACTGGGGTCTTTACAAACTGCTGTCATACAAATAATTAATGGGCCTGCCAATACCAAGCTGTGTGGGTAGGATGACCAGACAACAAATGTGAAAAATCGGGGGTAGTAGGAGCCTATATAAGAAAGAGACCCAAAAATTGAGACTGTCCCTATAAAATCGGGACATCTGGTCACCCTATGTGGGGGTTGCATAAGAACAGAGGTAGAGAGCAAGCCAGCTGTGGCAAGGATTTTTGTTCTCCATGCTGTAGCTCGGTGAAGTTCAGTCTGTGCCATAAGCAACTGGCCTAGACCAACGCTCAGTGGAGACTTTTTAAGGGAGTCCTAGCTTGCAGAAAACAATGAATTTCCTAGCACTGTTTGTAGGTGAATCAATTCTTCTGAATTTGTCAATGCAGACTAAGGGTTCTAATGGAAAAAGAATTTAATGTGAATTCAGGCATGGGGCGGCAAATAATTGACCACAGACTTAACGGGCCAGATTCTGCTGTGAGTCACGCTCCTGTCAATAGACTAAGTTCAGACTGATTGACTGTAAGCAGATGCAGTGCCACCTGCCTCAGTGGACTTGTCCCCACTTGCACCAGTGCTGAACAAGGTCCAGTGAGCAAGGACGTATTTCTCCAAATATTTATATTTGGAGAAATACATTAAGTCAGATTCTCCTCTCAGCTGTGCTGGGGGAACCTCAGAGTCCTGTGGAGCTGGGCCACGTGTCTAAGCCAGAAACTCCTATCTCTGACTTTACAGCGATTTCCCCCAACACATGAAGCACAAGGAAAAGATGGAGACTGGGTGGTTTGCATATAACCAGAGGGAACTTTAAGTACTAATGCAGAGGCGTTAATCCTGCCAGTCCATGTGGCATGCATTTCAGAGCGCACCTATTTGCTTCACTCCAATGGCCAGAGATCTAGCCCCTACCATAAGTGGTAGCAAGTGTCAACCTCCATATGCATCTGCTGTCTTCCTTACAAGAGCACTGAGTTGGAGGGATGGGGGCATGAATGGAGAACGGTTGTATCTTAGACATGGGTTGGATCATTAGTACAAAGATCGCTTCGTCCTGCTGTTAGGCAGGAGACACTTGGATCTACACAGACACACACTCCTCAGCGCAGGAGCTGATTTCCTTCCTTTCCCTGGCCTATTCATTGCTTTTCACCTTTGTTCTTACAGCTGTAATGCTTTGCTCCTGCCTGTTGTAGAATCTGTCCCAGTGCGGAACAGTGCTGGCCTTATGCCTTACCATAGGATTCCAGCCAAGAGTGAATCTGTGATGATCCAGGAACTAGCGTGCTCTAGGACTGTGAGAAGTTGCCTGTGTTTCTAGGACTGATGGCTCTTTCTTAGCTGTTTGGCTGACTGCTGTTGCCTGAATCTTTTGAAATAAAAATCTAGAGCTGGTGAAAAAACTTCAATTATTGTTTTGTGAAAAGAAGCTAAAACTTTGAAATGTCAAAAGCTTTCTGCCTGCTGTAATAGAAACTTTTCAGGACAAGTTCCTGCTGTCTGGAATTTCAGGAAAGATCCACTGTTACACATAGCAACCCATTTTTAACCGGATGAAGGGCTTGCTGCTCCTTTGTCTTCCTAAAAATACCTAGCCTTTGTGTGGGGCTTCGTATGCTTGAGGCACTGTACAAACATTAAATCATCCACGCTCCTGTGGGGCGAGGAAAGAAGTCTTCTAGTTAGTGCATTGTCTAGCCTATATATACATTCATATGCTGTCCTTGCTGAACAGACCCAGAACTGTGTGCCATACGCCCTATATTGCTGGCAGAAGGAGATTCCCCTCTTGCTCCAATGAGAGTTCTGTGCTTTTGGAGCAGGAGGATGTGCGTTCTAGCTTCACTGCTGATCCAGGGTTCCGTGTGGCTGCAGCATGCTACGTGTAGATAACTGTAAAGGCTCAGCTGGTCATCCAAAGTGTTGGCAAAGCAAAGAGTTGGTGATATGCTCCAGGCCCCTCAGCAAGTCACTGATCGAGGCAGGGTAAAATCTGGGCTTCCTGACTCCCCAGTGCCATGCTTATTCCTCCCGCTGGGGCCTGCTTGCTCCTGTGAATGGCTGAGAGCTGAACATGGAGCAGGTGTTGTAACGTAGAGCATTACTGCTCTAAGTCTCTGCTTTTCTAGTTCCAGCTCCCCACAGGTGGGGAGAAGGGTGGAGCCATTCGGATAACCACTCTGTGTGCACAGGAGAAATGAAAATGCTGGCTACAGCCCAAGCCAGGAGCACGCTCAGTGCCAGCCAGCCGTGTCATCACTGCACAGCTGAAAAGAAAACTGCGAATGAGGCCGGCATGGAGCGTGAACGTGCCCAGCTGGGACTGCCGTTCCATCTGCAACACGTGCCACGTGCCCAGAGCTTTGCTAGGGCTTGGCAAGGAGGGGGATCCATTAGTGGGAGAGTCTGCGCGGCCCAATTCACAATAGCGTGACTTGGCTCCCTGCTGCCTACGCAACTTATTGCTGAGATGCAGACTACATTGCCTGTGTGCATGTTACCCTGGGGTGGGACATGCAGAGACATGGTGAGCAAGGCGTTAAAAGGGGAAATAGGTCTTTGCTTTGCACTGCAACTCTCCTGGCCCTGCAGTGAACCTGGAAGGGCCCAATTGGTTCTGGTCCACATCCATGCACTGCTTAGCAATGGGTGAGTTAAGGGGCCAATTAGACACTTTTCTTATCTGGGCTGCCACCTCGCTTGATTAATTTCACAAGTTAATTAATATTTCTTGAGGACTTAATTAGATTGGATTGGCTGGAAATGGGCTGGGGCACAGGTCCCGCTCAATGAGCATGCTCCTGAGGGGGCTGTGACTCAAAGGAAGATGGGGATTGTTAATTAAATGTGATCACGCTAGCTGCAGCCAGTGTTTTCCCAAGGTAGGGAATCAGTGCTGCCCTCGGGAAAAGTGAAACAGACAGACACTGAGTAGGAATGTCTCACATGGACAGGCTGCCTGGAAACTGGGTCCACTGGCCAAGGGCCTTACGGTGGGTGAGTTTTCCATCTTCCTTTTGAAGAAGCAAGGACTGGGTCACTGTAGGAGGCAGGTAACGCAAATCCTATGTTCCAGCGGAGGCTGAGAACAGCATTATAATGGGAACTACTCGAAGTTCTTCCGAGAGATGGGATCTAGGGACTAGGACTCTGAGGCCTGGGCTCTGTTCCTAGCTCTGACACACGACTGATGTGTAATCCTGAGCAAATCACTTCACATCGCTGTCTCCTCTCACACCCTGTGTCTGTCGTGTTTAGTTAGATGGTGAGCTCTGTGGGGCAGGCACTGTCTCTTTCTGTGTGTACATACATAAGTACAGGGCCTAGCACAATGGAGTCCTGATCTTATCTGTGGTTGACAGGTGTTGCTGTAATATAATTAAATGACTGTACTGCTTCCTGTGTTATTTTTCTCTCCTATTTCTCCCCCTCAGGGACAACCCACGTGTGGCCATGTGGATCTTCCTGCTCCAGTGGTCTCCTCTCAGGCCCATGTGACCGTGGCACCATTTCAGCCATTTTCAGTGTAAGTGTCCAGCCAACTTACTCATGACAACTCACTTGTTCAAGGTTAGACATCTGGGTAAGTGCTGAGAAAAGCCCCATCTGAGCCCTGTGGGGAAGAGAAAACATGCTCCTCAAGCACTGATCGTCTGTTTGATGTTGTGTGGTGATTGCAGGTTTACACTACATGTGACAATATACCACATACACTGGAGGCTGATCTGGTGGCTAAGGCACTCGACTGGGATTCAGGAGAGCCAGGTTTGATTCCTGGCTCTGCTACAGTCTGCCTGTGTGACTTTGGGCCAGTCACTTAGGACTCGTCTTCCCTGCAGAGTTAACTCAAGTTACAACTTGAGCGATGCCCCGAACTGCAGTCCAGGCCGCCCCCCACAAACCCTTCACTTGAGCGCAGTGGCACTTTTAACTCCAGTTTGCCGGCCCACCGAGTGAGATAGGTTAGCTCAAGTCAGCCCATCCGCTGCTAACATGGCCGCTCTGTGTGCCGCTGAAATGTTGTTTGACAGGCTGGCTGCTCTCAAGCGAGGCTCACCTGAGTGTAGTTAACTCTGCAGTGAAGCCACAACCTTTGAGGTAGGAGCTGTCCCTCTGCAGCATCTAGCAAAGTGTGGCCCTGCCACTGGTTGGAGCTTGTAGGGGGAGCATCTACTGGCTGTGGAAACGAGCCTCCCAGCCCAGATGGAGAGACTTGGGCCAGCTGTCTAAAAATAGCTGTATAGACTGCTTGGATGTTGTGGCTCAAACTCTAAAGCCCACCTGCATTCCTAGGCTTCAGAGCCCATGTCACAATCTCTGCACATCCCACTGGAGAGCAGGAGCGTGGACCCCGCTAGCTTGAGTCTGTTGAGCCAGGCTCGGAGGCTTGCTGCCACGGCCAGAGGCGACCTACGCTAAGTGCTGCTGTAACAATAATACATGAACAGTTTGTGTGGGCCAGGTTTGAGGCTATCCGAGAGCATGCAGTGCAATCCGTTGTAAAGACTGTAAGACTAAATAATACTTAACGAAGCTGGGCTTTTCCCCCAAGCAGCAACACTGAATTATTTGCACCCTCATGAGAGCCACCATGTCCTTAAAAGCTGCCCTCTTTGGGGGACCAGGAGGAAAGAGGCCAAATAATAATAATAAATATAATCCTGGAGGCCAAATGCCCCTAATAACAATGCTAAAAGCCCCATTCTGTGCCCAGGGCTCCTGCTGACTTCAGTCGGGCCATTCGCATGCAGTCTAGGGGTGTGTTTGGCTCTGAGACTCCACTCAGCAATTCCTGCCTGGCTTGCTGATTTCCTTGGGGTGGTCGGTCTTCTAAACCAGCCACTTCTCTGGGCTTCTAATTCAAAAATGACACAAATGGCAAAGCAGCTAGTGGCAGGGCAGGGGAACTGGCTCGGCTGCTGGGTCGCTATGCTTGACTCTGAGCCTGTCTCCCAGTGGTACAATGGGGGTACTAATACCAAGGTGCTGCTTGGCTGAATTCATCCAACCTGCTGAGGCACTTAGAGAGCCAGGGGCTGCAGTGCTGTCAGTTGCCACAGCAGCCATTGTGCAGGAGTGACAGTGAGACAGACTGAGCAGCAAGGCCATTCCCTGGTGCTTTGGGAGCATTGTGCACCAGGCTGCATGGCTGGGCTGAGGGAGGGGAGTGGGCACTGCCAGACCCATTGTGGCATCGTATGCCCAGCAATGGACTGAAATGTGCACTTGCTGAGCCAAATCGTGGCCCTTGCGTGCAGCCCAGATAGGCCAAAGGAGGAGGAGGTGGAGTTCCCATGGAGCAGAGGAAGGGGAATCCTCCCCCAAAGGCCTGGAGAAGCAGCAGCAGAGCCATCAGGCTTTCAGCGGCCCCTGAAGCTGCCCTTGCCCCCAGCCCACTGTGGGGTTTGGTGAATGATTGGCCAACTTCCCCGCACTGAGGCGAAGGGGGGAGCCCATGTGGAGAACCAGAGCGAGTGTCTGGGTGGAGTGCTGCTGCCACAGCCATCACTGAGGAATCGGATGGGCAGTGGAACTGCAGGAAGCAGCCACGGGGTTGTGTTTTGGTTTCTTTCTTTGCCCTTACAAATTACTGCAGAGCAAATGTTAGCAATCTGCACCGCTCAGCTCACATAGATCCTGGGTCCTTGGACTCTGCCGCATAGCACCATCACTGACCATCATCCTTTGACCCAGCAATGGGATTAAGCTAATGGGGGGCCTGATTCTCAGAGTTTAGCATTTCCAGTTACCACTGACTTCAGCTGTTGTTGGTGCCCAGAACCTCTAGAAATCAGACCTGTATCACCCAACACCTGCCTGTCCAGGTTTGAATCGCTGCCCCCTGGTGGCTGGTCAGAAATATTGCATAATGAATGAACATGGTCTAATGATCTCTCTCTCTCTCCCCCCACCCCCATCCCTTGCAGGTCCCACGCACCCTTCAGTGAACGTAAGTGCCCTCTGTTAACTCTTTCATCCCTGTCACCCACTTGCCCTCTTTGCACTGACTTTCCTTCTCTATGGCACTTTTAACCCTGGATGGTGCTGGGCTATTGCAGAAAGGCTGATGTCTTGGAACCTGCTGTGCTCTTGAGTTCAGGTTTGCAAAGGCTCCGTGACTAAGTCATGCTGTACCTTTAGACTGTCCCTCCTGGAGCTCTGGATTCGAAGCTGTTTGGAGGGATCTTTGTCCTTAGTCTTTAACAGAAATTCTTCATACAGCTGAGCTTTAGAAGTAGCCTCTGGTCGAGAGCCACCTGCAGTTGGATGAGACTGGTCACACTGCACAGGGACCTGCTTTTTGAAGGTCCGCCCTGTATTTTTCAGCTGGAAACTTGCTGACCAACTAGAGGCAGCAGGCAATAACTAGAGCCTGCCCTCCGCTGAGTATATGGAAAAACTGCCCATGTAGCTGTAGGAGCATCAGCCAAAAATCTACTCTTCCAAGCTTAACTATAGTCTCTCAGTTTGTGTGCTGTTGAATTAGTGCCACCTAGTGGCTATGTTGGGAGCATGGCGCATTGACTTGTTGAGTGCCCTTGGGCAAATCCTTCCAGCTCTGTTCCCCCAGTGGGCTGCAAGGGTTAATTAGTGTTCCTTAAGCAATTTGAGATACTTGTGTAAAAAGGGATATATGCGCAAGGTACAAATGAAGGGCCTTCTGCTACCCTCCTCCCTCACTCCTGGAGAGTTGCATTTAATTGGTCACAGTGCTCTTCTCCACTCTTCTGTTTTTCAGGTGTTTCTTTAACACCATTCATTCTCCACATGCACAGAAAATCCCTGGGCTTGATTCTGTTGCCACTGCAGCAGTGGTTGCACGGATGCAGCAGTAGCAGAATCCGATCCCCTAATTCGAACCAAAGTAACTGACCATTGCTCTTGGCTCCCTTGAATTTAAGCCATTCCTTTCCTTGCACTGCCTTTCAGAGTTTGATGGAGAATCGGTCGGATGACAGCAGGAACTGTTGTTATCACTGGCGGAATACTAGCGACCGTGATCCTACTGTGTATTATTGCGGTGCTCTGTTATTGTAGGCTACAGGTATGTAACTACACTTCTGGGGTACGGTACCTGTGCCTTGTACTTATCTGGACAATGCAGGTGAGTTTCAGGAATATGGCTGTGCATTGATTTATACCCCACTGCAGCAGGACACTGGGTGTTGTGATTGTTAGATCTCTGCTATGTTCCCCCTTTCCCAGGGAGCTCCGTAGAGTGAAGGCTTCATTTCTTTTTCCTTTTTCCTGGGGGTTGTAGAGCTCACAAATTAATTGGAGGGGTTAGCTGATTTCACAGTTCCCCCTGTAAAGTAAACCACTGGGGCGGGGGGGTTTTCCTTAGATTAGCTCAAAACCCCTTTTATACATTGAAGTGAAGTCGGTGCTCTGTGCTCCGGGTAGAGGCAGAGTTCCCCACCGTGCCCAGGCTAGGCTGCCTCAAATTTTTTGGACTAGATTTTCAGTTCCACTCCCGTTACTTTGCACCATGTGCATGGCACATAGTGGCTGAATTCTCACTGTTCTTTGGCATAGCTGGTCTCTGCACTGCTGTAAAACGTCTGAAGCTGGTTCATGTACCAGCCACCTCTTCCCAAAGCAGAGGGTGGGCTGAGGAGAAAGGGGGATATGTGTTGGGGTGAAGCAGAGCTTTGCTATGCTCCTCTGATCACCAATGATATAAGGTTCATGTGACAATGTACCAGACCCTTTGAGGCCCCCTGCTGGAGGCATCATGGTCCTACCACACACCACCCCAGGGAAGGAGCATTGAAGGTGGTGCCTCCAGGCCTGCCTAGAGAGGCTTCCATATGAGGAGAGATTAATAAGACTGGGACTTTTCTGCTTGCAAAAGAGATGACTAAGAGGGATATGAAAGAGGTCTATAAAATCATGACTGGTGTGAAGAAAGTAAATAAGGATGTGTTATTTCCTCCTCATAAGACAAGAACTAGGGGTCACCAAATCAAATTAATAGGCAGCAGGTTTAAAACAAAAGGAAACATTTCTTCACACAATGCACAGTCAACCTGTAGAACTCCTTGCCAGAGGATGTTATGAAGGTCAAGACTATTACAGGGTTCAAAAAAGAACTAGATAAGTTCATGGAGGATAGGTCCATCAATGGTTATTAGCCAGGATGGGCAGGGATGATGTCCCTAGTCTCTGTTTGCCAAAAGCTGGGAATGGGTGACAGGCGATGGATCACTTGATGATTACCTGTTCTCTTCATTTCCTCTGAAGCACCTGGCGTTGATCACTGTTAGAAGACAGGATACTGGGCTAGATGGACTTTTGATCTGACACAGTGTGGCCATTCTTATGTTCTTAAGTCTTTGCGTCTCCTCTCAAATGGTTCTATGTGGAATTCCCGATAGTTGACGATTATCCTTCAGCCCCTGCTGAAGGACTTTCATTGATGAAAAAACAGGGGAAGGGGAGTGAGAAACACCATGAATCCTAAAAATGTCTTCAAACGTAGTCAGTGTCCAAGACCGTGTGCATGACCCTCTATGGACCTTCGTGCACAAGCATAGCTGCATAGTATGCCATCCTCTCGCTAACCAAAGCCTTTCCCTTGTGCATAGTATTATTGCTGCAAGAAAGATGAATCTGCTGAGGAAGAGGAGGAGGAGGAGGAGGAGGAGGTGGAGCCTGACCTTCCCACTCACTCATACCTTACGACCTGCAATGCCTGCAACTCTCGCATCATGGATGGGCAGGGCAGCCCACCACCACCACCCCAAGAATTTAACCAGCAGGGTGCTTGGAACTACTGCCCTACCTGTTCCCCCTACGGCTCGCCCTTTTACATACGGACCGCTGACATGGTGCGGAATGGTGGTGAGAGGATCACTTACATGCCCGCGTGCTACAAGGAAATGGGGCCACCCATCAAAATGGCAACCCTCCAGAGTTACCCGATGACCCGCCGTGGCATCGTCCACGAGTTCTTTCCAAACCCGAGGGCTATTAGTACAGACGTGTAATCAGCATTGTCACTATCTCACAGGGTGTGCCAGTCAGATGGCCACTGAGGGGTGGGGACTCCATTAATTTCAGTGGGAATTCTTGCAAAGGAGAGGAACCCTTGAACAAACATCATCAGCTAAGTCAGAGACCCACCATGGTCCTGATGTTGATCTGTCCAGATCATTGAAGATCACTATCCAGAGCATTCATGGGACATTTGAATGAAGAGCTTAAAACATGGTGATTTCTGAACCTATCACAAGTGTAATTATTATTCCACTGTATCTATGGAAGAGACTTGTCTAATGAGGGCTATGTACAGTACGAACTAACATAATTATCAAGATTCTTGTGACTCTCCTTACTCCCTTGAGTCCTTAATGAGGTCTTTGGTATCTACACTAAGCAACTTCTACTTGTCACTTTCCCAGGCAATACCACTGGCCTCCAGTATGGATGAGCTGAGCACATTCAGCAAGAGCAAGACCTTATTCTGGGAGCTGTCAGCCCCAGCAATGGCTGTGGCATTAGAAAGGAGGAAGAGAGAGAGGGTGAAGATCCAGCCAGTGTGCCGGGAGTTCTAACACTTGATGAAAGCTAATGGAGAAGCAAATAAACAAATAGTCTGATCATTTTGTTTCTTTCATATCACGTTAGTTGCAATTGAATGCTAGTGTCTGTGTTAGAATGCAAAATAGGATAACCTCTCCCTGGCTACTTTAGATAATTATGAAGGGGAGAAAAGGGGACTAGTGAAATTACTGACATATGCTAACAATGCAGATGATCCTGCTGCTGCCAAAAAAACCCCAAAACCCTTTAATCTGCACAGGCTTTTTTAGGATTGATTTAATTTAGAGGCATAAAAAGTGCAAGGTTTTATTGAAAGGAAAAATTGCACTATTAAAGAATGAAAGCTTTGATCTTCCGTAGTGTGCAAAGCCCTGAAAGGCCCACTGCCATCTTCTGGGAAACTGAGAAATAGTCTGTTTAGGACTAATTCTGCTTACAATAGCAATAGGGTTGGAAAAGACCTACTAGATCATGACCTTGGGGTCATGACAACCAGTGTGGGGAATCACATAGACAGGTCTTTAGGGGCTCATGATTGCTTTTCCTTTCTTTAGGGGTAGATTGGCGGCCCAAGCCTACTTTCTGGGGTAACATGATGTCACTGCATGAAAAATATTGAAAATCACTGAGCTTGACCATCCAGTCCACCTCTCTGCAAAAATGGACATGGAGATTATTTTTTACTCCAATTCCAAACTAGGTAAAAATTACTAAAAGGCACATCTGTCATTCTGATCCATTTCCACAGCAGCCAGCTGCAGGGTCCTGCAAGTGCAGGTGGAGAGTACGAATTGGTTGCAGATGAACCTATAAAGCTAAGTTCCTGCTGCCACACAAGCTTCCTTAGTGATGATAGCTAGAGTATGTTTAACACACAGCCGTGATATTTAGGCAGAATTATTTAGAACTATAAATTGTGATAGAAGAAATAGTCTAAATCCATGAAAGGTGCTGGACTGACTGACAGTCTTTATATTCTCTGTTTATCCTCAGCTGAGGCATGACATGGTGCTGAGACACCACACTGCCCAGAACTGCAGGCTCCACATTAGCAGGTGAGAGGAAAGTTCAGTCTTTAGGCCCATTCGCTCTTTGGCATCCCTGCTGAGACTGCCAGTGAGGGAGCAGATTAGTGCCAGATGTGATGGTGGTATGTGTCTCTCTGTCAGGAACCAACCCGTTTGGTGTAGACCGTTGTAGACCGTTGAATGGTCATTGGTCCCTGCTGGTCTGTATTTGAACCAAGGCCTTAAAACTGAAAGACTTTGCATCCTGATACTCCCTGGCTCCTAAGCCATCCCATCCTCACTACGATCCCAAATAGAATATTCTCCTGTTCTCCCTCATATGGTAGTTGCCTCTTAAATGTCCTCTTAACGACCCTGGGAGAAAAAGCCAGTTAATTTTAGGAGGGCAGGAGTAGCAACAAAGACCTCTGACGCCAGGTGTTCAATAGCCCAGTGGTCCTATTGGCTTCCTATCCTAACCAGCACACTCCCCTGGTGATACAGTGTCTAGCAGGGTTTTCCTTGGTCTAACTCAACAAGTCCTATCCTTTCATATTCTGGTTAGTACCTGCTTTAGCTGGCCCTCCAGCCTGAACTTAACCCCCACAAGACCTGCGGTGGTCAAAGTGCAGCCCATGGGCTAGACTGAGCACAAAGCACTGCCTCTTTAATATGAAGGGACAGCCCAAGGAGACTAAAGGTCCCAGCATGCAATGCTGCCTCTTTCCAGTGAAAGTTGCTGGGATCAAGGTGGTGCATTTTATGACAGGCTGTAGGCTCTGTGTGTCACACCTCTGTTAAAAGGGAAGACAGCTGTTGTTTGCCCCATTGTACACACATTAAATGTGACCCTTAAGCTGCTACCAGGCTGATGTGGCCCTGAGTGAGGCAAAGTGGTCTGAGATTGGTATTATACCACAGCTGAAGACCCCCATCACACAAGAAATCCCAAACACATTTTGCACGTGTGCTGGAACGTGTGGATAAGTACAAAAGTGAGAGATACAGAACTCAAGTGGGAGCCCAAAATGTAGCTCCAGACCTGCTAAGGGATGAGGGAGGAACAGGGAAGTCGAACTTTTCTACTTGTTGTTCTACATCTTTGTTTCTCAGCTGTGAATACAGAGTGAATGTCAGAAATAAATGAGGACTTTAAACTATAAAGTGGGCAGACTCTCTTCTTTGATCGGGACTGGACAGGTTTTTCATGGTGCTGCTCTGGAAGCCATCTTGGGGCACATGCACCCTCCCATCCATTCCAGCCCTTCCCCCCTTCCATGCCTGAACACACATGCGCAGAAAATACAAATGGATGAGTTATCATTTTACTGTCAAATGGACTTTTTTGTTTGAAAATTGACCTTGGGACTGGAGGGTACAGCAGCTAGCCTAGCTGCTGCCAACTGTGATACACGCCCGGTCACCTTGCTGGGACTCCCTGCTCACATCCCTGAAGCTCTGGGTGTAGACCCCGCAGGAGTAGGGCAACAAATTAGCAGTGTGGTGAGGAAGATGATGGTGGATGGCAGGGACCAACCTCCCACACTACCCAGGCTCTGGTTGCTTTGTAGGAATTGCTGGTTTCTCTATAAAATCCTGTAGGTGAAGAGGGGACATTATTGCTATGTGCGCCCAAGGAATCCTTCCTAGCTGAGCAGGATGTTCTACAGGGACTGGCTCCATGACGGAGCACCCCAGGCGGAATGGCTTCTCTCATAGAAAAGGGGCTTATGGTGAAGTCTGTTTCTAAGGGGATCTTGCCCCTTGGTCTTGGAAGGGAAGTGTAGTGTGGCAGCCATCAGGGCGCCTTACTTCTACATGACCAGCAGCAGGCCTTCCTGTAGTACCAATGGGAACACAGCTTCACCTTCAGCACCAACACGCAGTTGGCTGTCGTTTTGTCTTCACAGGCTTCATCTGGGGAGCAAAAGCATCCACAGCAGCGGTTAAAGCAAGGGCTTGCCCCAAGGCCAGAGCGGCCACCCCAAGAACCCCCTCTTTACCTGGCGCCTCCGTGGGGCACATCTGGAGCTGGCACATCTGCTTGGCATCAGGTTTGGAAGCTAGGTCGCAGCCCTGTCCCAGGGCATCTCCCTGATAGCACTTCACCTCTCGGAGCCGCAGGCCAGCACCGCACGTCTTACTGCACTGTCAGAAGCAAGAGGGCGGAGAAACGAGCTGTGAGCATGGTGCCTTTCTATCACCTCCCCCAATCACGCCTCTTGGCCCCTCCAAGGCAGGGGATATTCACAGAGGGAGTTCCCACTTCACCCCACAGCAAGTCCCCAGCCAGCCTCTCACCTAATGGGGTTTGGGAGAAAATTACTGTTCTTGTTCTGTGTTTCCCTATGCCCGCTACTGACTGGTCCCATGACGCTTGCTCTTCCGCTTCCAGCTGGCTCTCAGTATATAGCTAGCAGCTCAGAAATGTTCCCCAGGCTGTGCTGAGAGTTGTACAAGCTGAATAAAAGGGTTGGCCTCATTAATTAGCGTATCCAGCATTCCCAGTGCTATGCATGTCCGCACAGCACTTGGAGATCTAGCCCATGGCCTGGGGCAGACAGTCTAAGACCTTCAGACCACCAGGCTCTCAAAGGGCTGCAGAGGTGGTTAGTATTTATAGTTAGTATTAAATGAGGCTGCAGGGGGAACTGGTGATGGAGGAATGGACTCTTTCCCTGCACCATACGCAACTTGTTCAAATCCACCCCTGGGCAGGTGGGGACTGAAACTGGCTGCCAGCTAACAATCCTTTGGTGGCCAATGGGTAATAAGCGTGGTGGTTTCCGTTTACCACTCACTCATTGCTTAGGCGCATGCATAGCAGAATACCTCCTACCACACCGATGTACTTGCTCATCAGCCCTCTGGTGGGAGTACTCAACCAAGATGCCAGGCACAGAACAGTTTCAGAAACTGAGCTCCCTTCTTATCCCTGGAGAAGGGGCCTTGCAAGGCAGGGCTGGGACACACAGGTGGGCTGTGGAGGAAGTTTGCTTTGTTGCAGGCCTTTGGGAATCCTGTTTGGCCACATCCCTGTGGCTGTCAGTCTGGCCCCGTTTGCTAGCACTAAACACACCGATTAAATTCAATTGAAAGGCGGGAAGGAAGTTGGCTTCTGGAGGGTAGGGGTGTGCATTCTACTGTATGGGGCATGACACCTACGGGAGATGGGCATCAAGACAGTCACCATCACCCAGTACACTGGTCATTGGTGTCCCTACTCCTGTTAGGTCTGTACTCAGAGCCTCTGGGATGTGAGGATATCCACATCTCCTCTCCTCTCCTGCTAGCACCTGAAAGGAGCCAGTTCGGTTGTTTCATTCAGACCTAACTATGCCACAGGCACAACACGAACGTAGAAGTTCTCCAGGCTCCCTTGGCATCTGTCTTCCTCTGCAGCACCCTGGGGTGTAGGCCCATCACCCTCTTCCCCCTTGGCATCTGTCATTTTCATTTTCCTGCCAGTGCCTTCAATACCCACCCTCTCTCACTCGCTCCCTACCTGAGACCAAGAGGTCGTGAACCACGTAGAGCAAGGCCTCTTGAAACAGGCCACCTGCACCTCTGGTTTCTGGGAGGCATTGCAGCGTTCTGCTGGATACTCCTTGTACACGCCGTTTTCCAGGCCGGCACACAGCACGCTCCTGGTCTTCACCCCCCGGCCACAACTGGCATCACACTGGAAAAGTGAAAAGCAAGCCAGCTCATTCATGGCTGCTAAGGACTGCTACACCCCAAGCATAGGGATCAGGCTGGTACACGCTGGCCTGCCATCAGAGGGATTCTTGCTCAGAGCAATTCCCAGTGCAGTCTGGAACAAGCCACCTAACATTTGTGCTGCTACTGACCCGGCCGCTGATGCCAATGAAAGTTAGCAGCCTCAATACATTTGAGACATTGGATGTTAGTGTCTGTAACTGGCTTTAAGGTCCTTTGACACAGACGAGCATCTGAGCTGCCAGGCTAAAAGTAGTACAGGCAGTGGTGGGGCAGACAGGCTGCCCCAAGGACATACCCACATGATTCAGGCAGATCTGCACTCGGGGCAGCAAGCCCATGCTACCACAGCAGCACTGTTATTGATGAGAGCTATTGCAAGCATGTCTACATGTGGTCACACCGCTAGATCAGTGTGTACACTTGGCCTTTAGGTATGTGGTTGTACCCAGATGCCATGTATGGATGGACGTTACAGTGCATTACTACATCGGTCTTGGTGAGTGACATATTTCACATCTCTGGATCGGGACTGAAGGAACACAAGCCAGAGCTCTATTGACACACTTCAGCTTGCAAGACAGCGCTTACGTACTCAGTCATGCAGTAGCAAGAGTCCGGCTCTGTTCTGCACCCTCTGCCAGCGTGACTGCTTCCTCTGTGCTTGCACACTTTTCACTCCCCCTTGCCATGCAGCGGCAGGACAGCTGGGGGCCAGGGAGCTGGACTGTATTCCATCTTAATCACCCTCCAGCTAGACTTGATCACCATGGCCCACTCAACCCAGGAGGGGGACATGTGAGAAGAGCACTCAGCTACCCTCCTGGAGCTCAGACTGAGTTCACAGATGCAGCACTTGGAGAAACAGAGCTTGTAAACCCAGCTGCACTGGAGTGTACAAACTGCACAGCAGGCAAGGGGAGGAAAGGGTTAATGGACTGCCATGGCCTGGGGAAATAAAACAGCCTCACTTTATTATGCCCATCAAGCCCAGAGCGTGGGACCTCAAGCAGGCTGCTCAGACAGAGGGAGAACAATCTTTAGCCAGGGAGGGCAGGACCCTGGGCACCTAGAGCTTGAAATGTAGAATTATCAAGTGGCTTTCCTGCTTCATATCGCTGCCCTAGCTTAAAGGTGCTGGGGCCTGGCTGGTTCTGCTGGGCCTCAGGGCATCTCTGTGGTCCTCCCTGAGTTCACGGTAAAGCCATGTTAGCTCAGTTCTTTATGGGGAAACCAAATGCCCAAGTGTCCTGGTTTGCATAGTCTGGGATGCCTCCTAAAACACTGAGCTATTGCAAGGCGGAAGCTGGCAGGTAGCACTGCGTAGTGCCTGGGCTGAGGCTGGGTCTATGCTACCCTCAGCCATTTTGAAAATCCGTGGCACAAAGCAATTGTATTCATGGGAGCTTTTGTATTTCTTTGACATAGGCAGCAACTGTGGTGTAGAAAGGCCATGAAAGGGGCTGGCAGAGTGTAGCTGGCTGGGGAGGGTGACTGGCAGCTAGGATGTGCAGGAAGGAATAGTATGGCTGGAACCCAGCCCCTCGTGCAGTTACCCTCTCCCTAGGCCCAGACGACCCCCTCAATTCCCTCTGATCTCCATCTGTGCACACACTCAACCATGCTGTCTTATGCAAACCACCCTCCCTTCCCCAATGACATGGCCTGGGTTTCAATCTATCTGGTCACTCTAGCCCTCACGTAGAAGTGAAGGAAGCAGAGGCAGATACAGTGTGTCTGCTCCTGAGCCTGAGGGATGCTCACATGGCAGGGTGCTTTCACTGGCTCTTAGTGAATGCTTCAGGGGATGTCTGCTGCACAGTGACCTTGATGGCCCTGCTTTCAGACAGCCTACGGGTCCTGGGGATTGGCTGGGGCCCCTCTCCAGTGTGTAACTGGGTCTTGTTTAGATCTTGGATCTGCAAGAACCACCAGGCTAGAGAGGAGGAGCAGAGTTCCTCCTAAGCCAACCCTGCCCTCTGAGGGGAGCTATGGGAAAGCCAGCATGTGTCAAGCCATTTCAGAGCGGCAGCTGGGGGAGCATGTGGCATTTGTGACTCCCCTCCCAGCTTTGGGACCCCCCTGAGCAGCCTCGGGTGGGAAAGGGCCAGTGGGCAGGCGGTTCTGCTAACCCAGCCCGGGACGCCATAGCTCCAGCATCAGCGCAGGGGCTGTCGCTGCCCAACACGCACCGCAGCTCTGGCCCTAAAGCTGGGAGCCCAAGGCACCCAATTGGGCATCTGGCCTGAAGAGACCCGCCCCAACTCGACCTGACCAATGATGGCCTCCTCCCTCCTCCAGCCCCTACTATGGAAGGCAGCCCCAGGTGTGGGCAGCCTGCTGAGATCTGCTCCAGGGAGCAGGACGGCCACAGCAGCAACAAGAGCCTGAAGGAGCTACCAGCCCCAGGGAGCTGAGGAAACTGCCTCTCCCCCACCTGCCCCGCCGTGGGGAGCCAAGCTTTGGGTGGGGAGTGGAGCTGAGCTCCGCCTCAGGAACCGCCTGTCCTGCAGCAGAAGGTGAGTCCCACCAGGCACTGCTTCATTATGTCCCCCACTCCTGTGTGCTGCTCCTGCCGCCAGGGGACAGTGCTTCCTCTCCTCCCCAGGGACCATTCCTGTGGCTTCTCGGCTTCCCCAGGGCTTGTGCTTTGATCCTTCCCTGGGCCCCAAACGCTCTCCCTCCCGGAGGCTCACCCCTGCCCCACTGCCTTCTCCCTGCCCCTCAGTGCTGACACACAGGCCCCCCTGTGCTTATAGAACTGCCATGATGGCTACCCAAGGCCAAGGTGCCCCTTCCCTCCCTCTGAGGGGACTGGATGCCTGGAGTCAGCCCCTCCAGACAGCAGGCAGGTCAAAGTGAGGCCACTCCAAGCTTACCTGGTCCCATTCCTGCTCCACCCAGTGTGCAGGGCAGTTCTTGTCCCCGCAGGGATAGACAGCCAGAGGCTTGACCGCCGGGTCACACTGGGAGTCCGAGATCATCTTCCCCTCCACGTTGCGACACACGACAAAGCGGCTCATCCGCCCCTTGCCGCACAAACCTGAGCACTTGGAGAAATAAAGGGCATGTCAACGTGCCAGTCACTGAAGAGCATTGGCAGGAGTGGAGGGAGCAGGGTCGAGTGGCCAGAGTATGGGAGTGGGAGGCAGGAGCCCAGAGTGCAGGTCCTAGCCCTGATGCTGACACGCTGTGGTGAAGGGCTGACGGCCTCGGCACAGCCTCCTTAGCTCAAGAGATGCTTCCTTTCTAATCCCTCGGTTTCAGGCACTCAAAATGGTCCCAAACTTTTGAGCTGACCTTTCCCAGGCTCCATCTGTTCCTGGAGGGGAATGTTTGTTAAAAGTCTGAGCAAAACCAACTCAGCCGTTTGTCTGCATGTAATGTAAATTGTCTGCGTGGGCGATAATCCCGTAATCTGCTCCAGAGGGGGAGGAATTCCGGCCCCGTAATCTGCTCTGGGTGTGTGTGGGGATTCTGATCTCATAATCCACTCGACTGGGGGCCGTCCTGGGCTACTGCATTTCTTCACCCTAGTCCTCAAGCCCTGAACAGGCCAGGGAAAGAGGGAAAGCAGCTTGCCTGGACTCACCGGTCCCCAGTCAGAGGCAATCCAGCGCCGGTCACAGGGTGGGCCTGTGCACTCCTTCTCGCTGACAGGCTTCAGGGCCTCGTCGCAGAGGCCTGGCTCTACTGAGCAACGTACCTCCCTCTTCATCATCCCCTGACTGCTGCAGCGAGCAGAGCACTGGAGCACAAGAGACCAGACGGAGTCGGTAGGGGACAAGAGATTGGGTGGGGGAGAGGGAAAAGAGAAGTGAGTGCTGGTCGAGAGGGGAAGGCTGATCCTGTGGCTAAAGCAGTGGTGGGGAATCATGATACTGGGGTTCTAGTCCCAGCTCTGCTGCTGGGTGGCTGCAGGCAAGTCACTGCATCCAAATGCCCCCAAGGGAGTCACCTTGGGCTCGATTTTTTCAGAGCCGCTCAGTGCATTCAGCTCCCACCAGCAAACTGGAAATGCAGGGGCCTGGCATGTCTGAAAACCACCGAAAATCAGTGACCTCTTCTGAAAGTGTGGGGCTCAGCTTCTCGGTGCCTCAGGTTCCTGAGCTGTAAAATGGGGGGCTGGGGAGTTAGTCATACAGGGGTGCTCTGTGGCTAAATTCACTGAGATCTTCACAGAGATGAGCCTATAAAAATGCAAATTGTTATACGAGATAGCAGAAGGGGTAGCACACTCCACTCCCCTGGACTGTGTTAGAACAGGAAAAAGACGGGCAAGAACAGTGCTAGCTTCCCCATGATGCCTAATGACTGTGCTTCAAATTACCCAGAGACCTCCTCAGCACTACACGTAGGAACGAGTCTACTTGCTGAGGGCAGTTTTCCTCTGGTCATGGGCCACTCCCCAGTCTAACCCTGACACATGAGGTAGGCCATAGCACTCCATACCTCCGACCACTCGGAGATCTCCCACTGGGGCCCACACGCCTTGTTCTTGCACGCTTTCCTCTCCATAGGCCTGGCCGGCCCAGCAGACTCACACAGCTCATCGTAAACGGAGCTGTCGAAGCCAGGAGCCAGCATCTTCCAACAGCGCACAGTCCGGTACTGGTAGCCCTCCCCACAGGTCCTGGAGCACTCACTCCAACGACTTGTCTCCCACCTCCAGGTGGGTTTGCAAGAGGAGAGAGGACAAAGCACAGGTCAGAACAAAGCACCTTGAGGGCCACAGACATCAGAGACAGGGTATCCGACACAGGGCACCGGTGGGCTCCTTTCATCTTCCTGAGTATATGGGAATTCCCAGTGCCCATGTGTCTCCAATTAAAGTGACAACTCTATAGGGCAATGACCACCCTGTAATTAATTACCAGTTGCTCATCCATCTCCCATATGCAGTACAGAGGCCTGATAATACATAGGCCTTAAAAACTACACTCCGTGGCCCTTTCACAAGCGTAAGGAGGTTAACACCTGTGCCCCAGTGTACAACTGCCCTGCTGCCTAGCATTACTGAGGCCTTTCAACTGGGTACTCTGTCCTTGTTTTCTCTATGCCTTACTCTGTTGCACAGGACTGCTGTGTGCTGTTTCAAGGCTGCCCCCTGTTTCTGGGAGCAGCATGATCCCCGTACACAGAGGGCTAGGTGGTCACAGTGTTTGTGTGAGTCAGCAGGAGAGTAAGGGGCTTACTCCCATGCTCAGTCTGTGACTGACTCTAGTGGAGATCCCAGGGGCTACTCACTCACTGTGAGTGACTGGGCAGGAGCAAGGGGAGAAGGATGAGGAGTAAGGGAGCCCTGGCTCTGCATCCACCAGTCAGAGTAGGTGCACGAGTGCCCATGGGGGGAGTGAGTTGCTCTGTGAAAAGAGGGTGGAGTAATTTATTCCTCCATCAGAGTAAGGTGGGAGAGGGGCAGGGAGACAACGCGACAGAGGTTTTGGGGATTCCTGGGGCAGTGCAGGTGTGGGCCACCCCTTCCTCAGGGCAGTTTGTTGAATTGCTCTCTCTAGCCCCCAGCTTGTAAATTACACCTAATGCATCTGGCCCTGCCTATGAATAAAAATGGCCTGGGAGGGGTTTTATCCCGACTTGCACAACATGTTAGGCCACCTTTAAATAGCCACCGGTGGATATTGCAGTCTGCTGTAAAGCAATGAAACCCATCCCAACAACCTAAGCTGATGCAGACCCATGGCCTAAGCATCTCCGGGGTCATTTCTCACTCTGCTGTTTCAATATTGACAGACCCCCACTGCACCCACTTCATGCTAATACTCTCCATTGTGAATGCTAAGTGACACCCAGAGTCAGAGCTAGTAAGTGTGGGATCAGCTACAGGACACGGAAATCCCACCTATGCCTACCCCTCCTCTCTCATGCTTTCTCCATCTCTTTTCCCCTGACTGAGGTTCTATCCACACTGCGAGCTAGTGGTGATATCCCTGATGGTGCACATACTCACTGGTTCTCCTGGAGCAGCTAGCACAAATCTAACTAGCAGCAGCGGAAGCATGGCCAAGCGTGCTGGGTTCAAACTCACCCGAAACCGTGAGTGTGCATTGGGTTGGTTGTTGGCTTCCCATGCATTATTCTGCCTGTGCAGTCTTTGCCAATTCCCACCTAGCTGGGTTTGCTGCTGTGCAGGCCCATCTATAGCTGCATCCTGGGCTGACTGGGTGTCTTTCCGAGAGAGAGGTCAAGGCCTGAATCTCGTCACTCACCTGGGCTGGCATTCTCTCCCTGTGCAGAATTCATGAGTGGGTTCTGGGCGGGTCAGGGCATCACAGTACACTTCCTCTACTTCCACGCCATCGTACCGGACACACATGGCATAGGAGGTGCTGATGCCTGCTGGGCACCAGGAATCTCTCTTAGTGCCTCCAATCCAACAAACCTCTACTCGCTCCATCTATTACATGGAACCTATGTATCTGAGACTCTAGTGCCATGACAAAAACACAAATATTCAACAGGATCATTTATCCAGAAGAGAACTGCAAAGATCAAGTCCCACATGATCAGGACAGCAGCCAAGACCAGAACTGGACACTCCACAGCACAGTTTACGGGTGCTAAAGACAGCCCAATGATACTGATGACTTTCCATCCATCTCTTCCCAGGTCCTTTACTCCTAGTCTCACTTCATTCAGGCAAAAGGATGCTGAAACTTAAAGCTCCCATCCCCTGAAGTATTGATTCTCACCCTGACACCACTCTCCAGGAGCTTCAGACGTGTCAAGAGGTCCTCTGCAGAATAACAGGTCTTGAATGTATCAGCTCCCTTTTCCAAACAAACATTTTTCAGGCCCTCCAGCATGAAACCAACTGGCAAGACTTGGAGCCCAGCTTGGAGCTATTCACATCAGGGGATGTCACCATTTCCAAGTGTGAACCTACTATTCAGCTGGGCCCAGGTTTCTTCTTGATGGCTTATTACAAATTTTAAAAGGCTCAGCCCAAATACAGAAACATTCACCCACGTCCCAGTTAGGGTAATTACATAGATTCTCAGTGAAACAAGAGTCCTTGTGACCCATAAGATCACATACAACATGCCCAGGTTCTTCCCCTGCAGCTCTCTCCCATGCACCTTCAGCTGAGGTACAGGGGCTGTGCCTGTGTGTAAATGTTAATCCTTGTTCAAGGTGTAGCCGGAGCCTTTATTTGTATTTGAAGAGGATTTAGTGGTGGTAAAAGGCACTTGCTGGCCTTGGAGGATGGATTCCTCTATTGACCCAGGCACGAAGGACAATACAGGCAGCAGCAGTGTAAGCTTTCACCACCCTGCCCTAGTGCTTGCCTCAGCCCTGACCCAGCCAGGGGCAGGGGAGATCACTTGCCATTCCCAGTAGCTGAGATTGCCCACAGGGGTTTGAACTCGTGTCAACGGGTGCAGGGGCTTTGGAGATGTGGATACTTCTCCATTAGGAGCTGGCTTGAAGACACCAAGTTATTTCACAGAGGCCACCAAACCACTTTCAGATAATAACAACTTCAAATAAAAACAGGCTGGACTATACCTGGGGACCTTCAGGTAAACGGCTCAACATTTCATTCCCAGTCCTGTGAAGCAATCCAGTCTCCCAGACCAAACCTACCTGAAGTGCATGTGGAGCTGCAGGGAGCATAGGCGGAGACCTTCCACCGGTACATGTCGGCCAGGCTGATGTCATCATGGCCCAGGCTGCTCACGTCAAATTCATTGCTGCAGAGAGAGGAGCAGGAATGAGCTTAGTTTGGGATGTGATGAGTGACAGACAGTGAAAGCCTTCCTCTCGGGTACTCCAGGGGATGGAGAGGGACCCCAGTGGCTCTGCTTCTTTTTCTTACTGCTCCCTGGCAAGCTTGTGTGTACCAGGTTGCCTGGGAAGATTTCCTATGGCTGGTGGATCTGGTTGGTGAGTGAGGGATCACACAGAAGGTGACCAAGCTCCTTTGGAAGAGCAGAGGCATTATGGAACATGTTCGGGGAGTCTGAGATGGACTGGCACAGGCTGTTGGCTTTGTCCCACCTTCCCCATCACCATAATGACAGAGGAGTCTGAGAGGGAAAACCAAGTGGGGAACGCTGAAGCTACCATGGGAATGGGATGATCAATCCACCCAGGACAACCGGCAACCTGTCTTCCCTCAAGAACCCGGCAGCATCTCACCTTTCAGGGCCAGGGGCTTGAAGGGGTTCTGCCGGGTGGCTATTCCCGAGGCCAGTGTGGAGGCTTGAGCTGGAACTCAGCAGGGGGTTCTGCATGCTTGTAATCACACTGTAGTTAGCTGCCTTCTCCTGGCTCTCTGCATAAGCCTCTGCCTTTGTGCTCTCCATTAAGTTTGTATTGGCAGGCCCTTTGCGCAGTCCTTCTGGCCATCCAGCCGCCAGCTCTCTCCACAGCCCTGCGGTTGAGTTCTTCCAGCCCAGCTTGGCAGCCAGATACTGCAGTTCCCTGCAAAAGGCAGTGTTTTGTGGGTCCCGGTGACACAATCTCTTGAAGAGCCGGAGCCTGGCTTCCCCGATCCCACTGCTCTCCAGCAGCTCGGGCCTCATCACTCTGTAGGGAATGGCTGTGCTGATGGAAATCTGATTTAAGCTGGAGACTAAAGGAAAATGCAGGGGTGTTAATGAGCCCATAGAGGCTGAAGTAACCTCCCCCTCTGGTTCACCACCTCCCCCATCCACTCAACTGGTGTAGTGCCCACTGGCTTCAATGAGAGCAGAGGTGGGCCAATGCTGAGTGCTTCTGTAAGTCCCACCCTTAACGAGCACCTCAGTTACCCAACCATGAGGTAGCCAAGAAAACAAACAAACCCAAATCTGTTTCTCCACCTACTGCCGCTGCCTCCTCCTCCTCCTTGCCCATGCCGTTTGCATGGTAGGCTTGTCTGATCCAGAAGCCAAACTTCTCTTCTTCCTCTTCCCTCTGTTCCCAGCCCCAGGGCCCGGCCTGAGCGGTGGAGTTACTCTGGAAGAAGTCCTGGCTGTTGAAACTCAGGTCTCTGTGCTCTTCTCCGGGTTGGAACCGGTTGCTGACATCGTCCGGGGAGAGAGAGAGCCAAGTGGCATTGAAATCACGCAAAGCCCCAGAGTCTGCTGGGACTGGGGTTGGATGTTTGGGGCTGGAGTCCGGTAGATGAAGGTAGAGAGGCGCCTCAAGGGCAGGGGCAGCTGTTCGGAGAGCCGGCAAGGGCATGTGTGGCACAGTGTAGTCGTATGTTATATGGGGCATTTTCCCATTGAAGTTATAGTACTGGGGAGAAGACAAAAACCCCGTTAGCTCATTTGCGTGTATCATGTCTATTGGGTCAGAAACACATGACCCACACCCTGAAACCTGACCTGGAGAGTAAGTGCTTTGTGATGAACACAGAGGAGACAGTGTACCCATGACCGCCCAGGAATGGCACAGCCGATCTCTCCCAGAAGACATAGCTACAGAGAATGAGGCAGGAGCCCCAGCCATGGGAAAGCTCAAAATTCCCTTGCCTGCAGGGCACCTGTGGTCTTGGAGCTCGGAAACGAAACCACCAGGGAAGCACCCGATCTTTAACTCCTTACATACCATGGCATTCAGAGACTGATTGGTGGGGCCCTGGGCAATGACGTATTCCAGGCCGTCCGCGTGCAGGTTGGAAGGGCGGCGGTACTTGAACACTGTGCCAGCCACCCGGAAGTTCTGGGGATTGTCAATGGCCGAGTTCCCGTTGAAGAAGAAGCGCCCAGATTCATCCGCCAGTGCTGCAAACAGGGGAGAGGGACAGGAGACTTAACTACAAGCAGACTTCAAGGAAAAGAGACCAACAGCAGGCCATGCTGACTTGTATGGAGGCGTACTCCTTGGCCAAGGAAAATCACCCACGGGGAGACACTATCTTGGGCTCTGTGTGTTGGTGCCCTGAGGGACGGGATACCAAGCTGGAGGTGGCCTGAGCTTACACTACAGTATGTCATGTTTCTAGTCCAGATCACTTGAACCACGACAATGTGTGAGGCGGGGTGAATGTGCAAGGTTAAGGAAAAGTTGGCGGCACAATGGCACAAAAGCTAAATAGTCATAAATTTTAACTCCATAGAGCTGGATTTGTTTAGCTCAAAAGTTGGGAGAGACCCATGATTCTGACCCAGAACTAGCTTTCTAACCCTCAATTCAGGGCTGTTTGGATCCAGTGTTGCAGTGTAAGCCTGGCTTTAGCCAAGTGAATTACAGTGGAGGCAGGGCTGAGGATGTTATCTGTGGTCTCCTAACAGCCTCATTCCAGCTAGCTCTCTCAGCCCTTTGCTTTCTGAAAGCACCAAGCATAAAACATCAGCTGTGACCCAGCCCATCCCCAGAAAGCAAAGATCCAGCACACAGGAGGGTGTGACCCCTAAGCTGAATGGATCATTCCAGGCGAGAGAGGATCACAGATGGTCTTGTCCATCCTTTATTTCCTAAAGCCTGTATCCTTCCCTCCTACGGAAACACCTGCCAGAGGGGTACAGTTATCACCTAAGGGATGGGGCAGGGGTTTTAGAGGGGGTGCAGAGAAGTCAGGGGGACACCCCGAGAATCCTGGTTCAGCTGCCCAGCGTGCTGGCCCTGCCCTGCTGCTTCCCACTCACTCAGGAGCCACGCTGCCTTTGGCTCCTCCCCACATAGTTGCCTGCACCTTCCTCTCGGAGAGGGTCAGAAACGGCAGGGCAGGAGTCAGTGCAGAAAGGTGCTGGGGATACGTTTCCAGATCTGCCCATTTCTGTGGGTTCACATCCACTTAAAGCTGCTCCCCAGCACCTTCCCTGCCCCGGTGACTTTACCCACTCCAACCTGGCTGTGGTCATGCACAGCGCCTCCTGCAGCTCCCCTGGAGCTTTTGCTCCTGCCTTCCTTTGCTGTCGGGGTCTGTCCTCTTTGCACCACTCCCAGGAGCACAGCCCAGGCCCCGATTATCCACACCGTGCTTTTCTGCAGCTTACCCAGGATGTTCTCGGTCTTCCGGCGCTCGATAATGAGAATGTCCATGGCGCCAGCAGGGATGTTCGTGATGAACACGTAGCCTGGAGAGTGGGAACAGAATGAAGGGTTGGGAAACCCAACGCGGGAGAGAGACTCAGGCTGCTCCAGCCTCACAGGTGGCTCAGTGAGGGCACTGCAGCACTGCCAGCTCTCATGGTTTTGTCATGAGTCTCATGTTATCCTTAAAGCCCCAGCTCCTGGAGTCAAGTGGAGATGGGATGAGTTCTGCCTTCATTCTTAAAGAAAAAGTAAATTTCCAGCCCTTGTGAATGTGGCAAAATCTTCGACATGTGAGTCTGGTGCATCCTAAAGGCTCAAAAAGCAGAAGGCAAATGTAAAGGACTCCACATCTATGATTTTTACATAATCCCAGGATTTTAAAGCCAATCTCATGATTTTTGGTGAGCCTGACTTGTGATTTTTTGAACATTAGTTGTTGGCAAGCCTGGGAGTGGTTGATGGGCTTTTGTTATGCTCCAACGGGAGTGGCCAGTGGCGGCAAGTTGGCTCTGTGTCCATGCACGAGGGGGATGGTGCCGTGACACACAGGGCACACTGAAAAATTATTCTTCTAGATCCAGGAGAAGGGATCTTGTCTCAGATCCTTGTTTGTTTGCAGTCAATGATTCTTTATTTTTTTTAAAATCCCTGCCTGGTCTGTTGAGGTTGAGCTGCTGCAGAGCTCAAGAGTTCACCTGAGTCCTGAGTCAAACTCAGGGGCAGGAAGAAGGTATTAGCTTTGGGTGCGTGAGGGGGTCATGCCCCCCAGTAGAGCCACAAGCCCAAAAAGAGAAAGGCCCGACTACTCCCCAAGGTTGGATCTGAATTAGCAACCTAGAGATCCAGGGCTGCAGATCTTATTCTCTCAATCTGATAGTTTCTCCTTGAAGGAGAGTGAAAGGTGACCTGCAAAGGGAGGGGAAAACAACAAGCAAATGCACAAGCCAATTTTTGAAGGCTGGGTAAAGAAGGTTTTTATCCAATTGTATGTGACATTAGAAATGTGGATCTTCTCTACCATGCATAACTCTATGGTGACTGGAGACCTAGTGAAATGATGAAATCACAAAAGATAAAAGAGTGTCTGGCTCACTCTAGGGGCAGCAGCATCATCTTTGTTACTACAATCTAAATAGTAAAAATAACAACACAAGATGAGCAATTGTGTGGAGAAGACAGTTTCAGTCACATTTTTTTGGCCTCTCTTTTGGTTTGTTGTTAACACTTTTTGAACTCAGATATCTAGGATGCACTTTTGTTAAAAATCAGCTGCCTGCTTCCACTTCGCCCCATAGAGACAGTGGATCTATGGCTTATTACAACATGCTATAATCCACTAACAACCCCCACAGTTGCTCCCCTCCCCCGCCCTGCACTCCCCACCCTATGATGGAGAGATGTTACCAGGCCACTTCAGCTTATAAGCATAAATGCTTATGTGCACAGCTTCTCCCTTCAACATAGCTACTGCCGCTCATTGGAGGTGGTTTAATTATGTCAAGTGGAGAGCTCTCCCCCATCGGCACAGAGCGGCTACATGAGAGATCTTACAGCAGGGTAGCTGTGCTGCTGTAAGTTTGCTATTGTAGACATGGCCTAATTAAGTTTCCCAGACCTGAATAAGAGCTCTGTGCAAGGTCAAAAGCTTGTCTCTCTCTCTCACCAACAGAAGTTGGTCCAATAAAAGATATTACCTCTCACACCTTGTTCTACCTTGCCCCTTCAGTTACCATGTGAGAGCTCCCCATACAAATCTCAATCCCCAAGGACCCGCTGAGTACCAGATATTTAAAAAAAACAACCAAACCCAGAAAGTAATAAAATACTTATTTTGAAAACTGTTTCAGGCCTTCTTTATCCGTCCTAAAGCAGCACAAATGGACACAGACCCAATCCTCTTCAGGTCACATTTTAAAGCAATGAAGTGCATTTTGGAGTTGGGTTCATTCAGAGCTGGCAGTTGTTCTTGGGAAAGGAAAACTACCAAACAAAAACCACTCCTGGTTCAACTTTTTCCTCTTCCCCCAGAAAAGGAGAACAAACCACCAGAGCTGTGAAGAGCATTGGGTGCAGTTATAACAGGGCTGTATCCAGTAGAAGGTGCTGCAGTCCAGTGGAATTACCATAAAGTAGAGTGAGTAGGTGTCCCAGAATGTCCTACAATCAGTATTCTCTGGTTATCAGCATGTCACAGTGCTGCTCTACCACTCAACAATCTCGTCACTCTGTGAGGGTGAAAGAGTGGGAGCATGGAGAGGGGTAGAAGTGAGGGGAGTTGTAGGGCCTGAGGGAGGACCACGTTTCAGAGAACACTTACCCCGTCTCCAGCCCATCGGCCTGGAGAGTACAGGAGAACAATTGCTGACGCCAACAACAGCAGCACACATTTACAAATGTAGTGACCCACCTTGTACAAGATTAACATCCAGGCTCAAAATCAACTCAGAGCGGAGATAAAAGAAAGTCCATTGAACTCCTAACGTCATCTGGCATGGGCAAGATGGTGAGATCAATAGACATAAATAGGATCCCAGCCGCTTCACATCATAAAGAGATGGAGAAAAGCTTCCCTAATTTACCATATAGCGAAGCAAACCAGGTTCCTCTGCTGATTAAGCTAAACAGAAAAAATACCATCATTTTGGTTTACATGAGGAAAGAAAGGCAAGTTATTATTCAGCTCCTTCAGCTGGGATGTTCAGATTCTGCACTAGTTGGCAGTCTGTGTTAGCAAGAAGCAACATGTGAAATCATTTAATGGGCATCACTTAACAGGGTGTACCTAACTGTGAGATCCCCTTTCGGAAGCTGCCTGAGACCCGGTAGCAAGTGCTGCCATCCCCTCCGCACACCCTGCATCTGTCCATCGTCCGGGATGAGTAGAGACTCCCGTCACACCCAACTGGCTGCAAGGAATACAAAAGACAAAGCAACATTACCAGAGTGGTCCTCAATCCTGCTCTGGAACAAAGGGTGTCCACCACAGACCTACCGGTAGGTGAGATTCCAAAGTGGGGGAAATCCCCGGAGTGAGAGTTTATATGTCTAGGGCACACAGAAGGAAGAATTATGAGGTAGGGTGAAGGGCTGTTTTAGCATCTCCTGCACTTATGTTTAACTGACCCACCTTGCTGGGACAATGTCCTTCCCCCGGAAGGGGCTGCATCCAAGAATAGCTCTGCTGAGCTAGCAGTCAGCTGCTTTTAGTGGGGTAATGTCATTTTGGGAATGACCATCTCCAGGAGGCAGCACATCCAACAGCGGCAATGCCAAGCCACCAAATCACTGTCCTATGGAGCCTTGAGGTTTTAAAAATAGAAAGTACCATTGCAATGCAAGGGGACCTTTGCTATCAGACTAAAACTTCTTGCACGGCTGGGTGATCCTTCAAAAACAAACCAAGGCTGCTGTTTTTCTCCAAGAGAGAATGTATGCACTTCATTCAAGTACATAGCTGCACATAATGATCTCCCCAGCCCAAACCTGGCAGCTCCATTCGACACAGGCATTAGTGTGACATTTATAAGAACCCTATAGCACCTGCTCAGTTTCACTTTACTGCCCATACTTGTGGTGCTCGAGGACAATGATTTAAAGCCAAGTCTTCGGCCCCCGATACGTGGCCCTTCCTTCCCGTGCCTCACCTCACACTTGCCATTGATGCAGACCCCCTGATACATCCTGTCTTTGCAGGATGTGCCGTCCTGTGCTCGGGCCATCAGCTGTCTCTCCCCACTCCTGGTGGTGCACTGGAGATCACAAGGCTTGTTGGAGATACTGGTGTAATCATCTGAAGGGAGAGAGGTGGGATGGCAATGGGCAGAGCAGCGGGGACACAGGATGGCTCCAGGACTGACAGTCAGACAGTCTTCTCCTTTAGGTCACTGGTTTACAGCAACCTAGGGGAACGCCCTGGCCCGGAGATGGAGAAAGCTTATGCACCCACCCACACCCAAAGGAAACTCTCCTTCTCCTATCCCCGTTGACCAGGTTTTCCCAGGTACGTTTCATCCCCCATCTCTCATGCTGAGCTGGTCAGCCATGGACAGACCTGGGTAGAGAGGGGTCCAGTGGTAATAGTGCTTCCCAAAGGCCTTAGCATTGAAGATGGCGCACTGCTGTTGTTTGAAGCTGGCCGTGTTGACTGGGCAAGGCTGCAGAGAAAGCAAAGCTGAATTAGCCTCCTAGATCAAAACTAGCTCACTACAGAAAGGGAAAAGCTTCAAGGGATTGGAATTCCTCTCTTGTCCCAGAGCAGCGCAGCCCCTTAGGTCAAGGCTAGGAGCCACTGGTAGAGCAATGCAAGAAAGGTCCATGTGAAGTTAGTACAGACTGCAGCCCCTTTTCCTCTCAAAGCTGGGCAGACACTTGGGTGGCATAGTACAAAAGGGGCTAGTGGATCTAATGGACAGAGTAGAGGTTGAGAGTCAGGACTCCTCAGTTCCATACCCCTGTGCCACTGGCTTGCCCTAGCAGGTTTGGCCAGTCACTTTTCTCCTCTGTAAAATGGAGATAATTGTAAAGCACTTTGAGATCCTCAGATGAGGGTTGCTGTGGCAGTTTTACTCCTTGCTGACTCCCCTAGTGAATAGGCCAGTGGACTGGGCCTCAGGAGGCCTGGATTCAGTTCCTGGCTCTGACACTGCTTTGCTGGCTGACCTTAGGCAAGTCACATCCTGTATTAATAGTAACAAAATGCCCATCAGTGTTTCATCGGGGCTAGTGGCATCGAATCAAGATTGCTGCTGTTCTCAGCATTACCCTTGTTCTTATCCATAAAACAGAGAGCTCTAGTCACACCCGTGATTGGCTCAGTTCTGGGGTGGTCCGTGTCTGTCCCACTCATAGCCTTAATCTGCTTGCCATTGCCGTGCCAAATATCAGGCACAACCAGTAGACTTGTGCCACCACAGCAACCCTGTGAGCATCCACTGAGGCCGTGTCATTCCTTAGGAGTAAATGGGCAGCCCTGGGAGAGGTTCTTACCTGTTGCTGGCACAGCTGGTAGTGCTTGGATTGGCCCCCACACATGGTGCTGTTTGTGCCCTGGGACAGGTAGAGCCTGCAAGGCAGAGAAGAACTATGCTGTGGGAGGAGTGACCAGTGGTTTGGAGGACTATGAGGTGCTAAAACACAGAGGCTGTAAGACAGTTGTGGTCTGTAGCTTAGCACAGAGAAGCAGAAGTCAGGCAGTAATTTGACAGGAGTGTGTATTAGATCAGCCGGTTTTACATCCAGGTTGTCACACACAGCCTATGTAACTGCATAAAAAATGGCTCCAATTTTAGGGTGGGATGCTCTTCCTTAGCGAGAGCAGCGGGGGTATTAGAATGGCAGCTTCAGAGCACTACCACCTTCCTCCAGGCTATGCTGTTTTCTCTCTCTTTGGCAAGGGAGAATGACTGATGAGACAGTTTGGGGAATCTATGTACAGCTTATGAATTCTGTTCGATAGTGGGGACTCCCTACATGTACCTCTATCAGACTGCGGACTCCGTGTTGAATGTGGGGCTTGTCTGCCTTCTCTTTTGTCTTTTACCTCCATCTTAGGATGAAATCCCAAGGGCTAGTGGCACAGGGTTAACAATGGCAGGTCATTAAACCTGGCTAGTCCTCTATTCACATGGGAGCCCCCTTGGACAAAGAGCTGGCTGCCACATAGAAGAACCAGGCTGCCCAGGTGGGTTGGTCACCTGGTGGGGGACTTTGCTCACCTGATGAAGCAGACTGACAAAGGGGACTGGAAGTTATGAAACAGAAGTGATGTCGCTGCTAGCCATTTTGGGGAGAGGGAAATGAGACCAGAAGCAGGAGTGAGAGCAGAAGCCTTATGCAGGAGGGAAAGAGCAGAAGAGTTTGACCTAGGCCCAATGAATGCTCAAGAGTGGTGAGGACACTGAGGCAGGGAAGGATTTATAGTGTTTTATTCTGAGTTACATGCTATCATTTGTCTCTGAAGAGGTAAACAGTAAACCAGAGTGGCCGTAAGGTTGAAGCTCTGGGAAAGGATATGCTTAAGGAACTTGGATGTCTTGGGAGGCCAGCACTGGTCCTGGAGGCCCACTGGTCACACTTCCATGAGTGGCTAACAGATAGAATCTGTGCTCAGGAAATGTGCCAATGGCCAAAGTAAGAGAGAGAGGGTGAAGCCTACCCAGACCAAGGGAAGTTTAAAAGCACTGGGTCAGTGTATGGGACCCAAGCACAGCAGCTTGGTGTTGTAATATTAAAGGTACCTAAAGTTGAATCAGCAGTAGCACTGGGCCCAGCGACACATGCTTTGAAGTGGCAGGGGAGCTGACTTCGTATGCATAAACCGAACCTGGTTAATCAATACTCCTTGTTTTAATTAAGAAATCACTACTTCACATGTACCAGCTGCTTGCAATGCTGCATCTTCTAATTCCTGGGCAAGCTGAGTTATAAAGGGGCTTGGAGGCTTAGTTACTTCCCCCATTAAAGAATCAGGCTACAGTGGTGAGTGTTTGGCAGGGTGCGTGCCACAGAGTGTGTGATCTACTGCACTACCTGTGAACTCAGGAGCCCTGAGTTCTATTCCTGACTCCATCACTCACCTGCTGTATGATCTTGGGCAAATCACTTCCCCTCACTTTTGTCTCCTGCCTGTTCAGACTGTAAGTGATTTGGGGAAGACACAGTCTCTTACTAGGTTATGTACAGCCCCTAGCCCAGTGGAGCCCTGGCTCTAGTGGTCTCTGGGTACCACTGTACACAAAAATGATTATTGGCAATAATACTAATTAGAGCTGTTGAAACATTTCACATGGTGTTTTTCCATTGGATAATGCCATTTTGTCAATACCGCCATGTGTTGTGGAAATGTGTTGACTTCAACAAAATTTTGTTTAGAAAAAAATGGGACTAGAGCATTCCAATGAAGTCCAAAAGGACTGTTTTGGCCTGTTTGTAATGTTTCAATTTTCTTTTTCAAAATGACTTCTTCCATTTTTTAATGTTTTATATGATAAAGTTTAAATCAGAACAAAAGGTTTTAATTTTATCCAAAAATTACAATCAATCCCACATCATTTTATTTTATTTTGGCTGGAGGGAACTGTTGCAATTTTTTGGTTTGGGTGTGTGTCAGAGCAGCAAAGAAATACACAGCAGCGGAATTTCCCACAAGACAGATAACCTGATTCCCACAGCACTCTAGCAATAACACCTAGATGGCAAATAACAAGCAAGTCAAAAACCATGACTGAGAGTTTAAAAAGAGTTTAATCCCGTAGCACCAGCAATGGGGCTTCTTCAGAAACATCTCACTTTGGGTATGTCAACACAACACTTAGACACCCACAGCTGGCCTGTGTCAGCCAACTCAGGCTCGCAGGGCTTGGGCTGAGGGGCTGTTTCACTGCCGTGTAGATACCTGACCTTGGGTAGGAGCCTGGGTTTTAGGACCATGGGAGGGTCCTAGAAGCCTACACTGAATGACACAGCCCCGAGCCCTGCCAGCAGTGGGCTTTTGGTTGCTGTGTAAGACATACCTTGTAACGGCATGGTACAGACTTGCATGTAGATGCAACCACCACCCAGTCACTGCCGGGCAGACTGAGTGGCAGGATGCTTTTGGAAGGCAACCACCAATGTATTGAGCCTGCAAGAAATAGAGAGTCTTGGGAAGAGTCTGGGCAGAAGCTATGTGAAACTCCTTGTTCTAATATAGCACATTGCTTCTACAGTGCCAGCTGTGCCATGTTACTGGAGCAAAAAGACACCAGGCTCTTCCCCCATTTAGCCATAAAGAAAGAGAGGATGTTTGTATAAGTTACTGGTGAGTGTTACAGGTACCACACCATGCCTGATCTACAGGGGATATGGAGCTGTTTGAGCCCTTGCTATAGAGGCCCGATTGTAGCTCAAGCTGTAGCATCTTATGTTTTTAACATGGGCTGTCCCTAGTTCAATCCTCTCTGTGTCAACTAACACATTGGGTGTCACATTTGCAATTCTCTGAGACCTGATTGCATCTCCCAGGTAAAGAATGCATGGAATAGACTGGGTAGGTGGATTGATGACTGCTACCTGCATGTGCTAAAATAATGATAGGGTTAACGAATCTCACCTGTCAGGGCCTAGCTGGGATATCTTCCTGAAGGGATAGCCCCATACAGTGCTACACTGGGGTTTGTTTTGGTTTTTTTGCCTTCAGTTTTAGCCACTTCCAGAGACGGGTGATCCCACTAGAAAGAGCAACACTCCGCTTCTTTCCTGAGAAAATCCTATGTGCCCAACAGACTCTAATGAAACAGAAGCACCGTGACCAAGTTGGTCAGTTTCAGGATTCGCTGGCTGTTGTGCGGTGATGGCACAATTGAGCGCATGGTAGTTACCTAGAAATGGCTGCGTGAATTTGGTGCTCATGGTGGCAAAATAATCCAAATGCTGGGCAATTTTCCCAGCACAGCCTTCATCCTGACCTGCAGCAGACATTGTCAGGGGGAAGGTGGAGGTCTTGACAGTTGAGAAAGGGACAATCTTTTGGTAGCCCGGGGGCACAGTTTGAGACCATGGAATAAGCATATTGGCTCACTCTGCAGAGGGTCAGCCATGAAAGTGTTAAACAATGTTTGCAGCCTGAGACTTCACAGTTATAATCCCCCTTGGGTAAAACAGGGCAGCATTATTTCAGGCTGTCTGCAGACTCAGGCAGATATTGCAGCACTGTGCACACTTGGCTGAGGCTTGGAAGATTTTCTTTGCATTATTCCTTTGCAGAAAGCTTTCTATGTTTTTGTTTTTAAATGCAAGCTTGAATTCTGGAGCAAAACCCTGCAGTGAGGGGTAGATTCTGCAGCAAATTCCCTGGCTGTGGAATCACAGAGGGCCAGTTCCAAAGCCTACTGAAGTCAGTGGAAAGACGCACTGGGCTTTGGCTCAGGCCTGGAGGACACGGAGCCCTGGCTAGGAGGGCACAAGGGACACTCGGGGGCACTCCAGCCCCCTTTCCCATTTCTTTCTCCCATGATGGCGGTGGCTGTGCTCAGCAGGCAGAGGCGGGACACAGACACTGGCATGCCTTGTTAGTGGCGAGGTTATTTGCGAATTGTGGCCATCTCCAGAGGGAAGGCACCTTTGCACATCCGGATCCTAATTATGCAGCCAGCCAGCCCTCGTAAAAGAAGGATTTTTTTTTTCTTTTGAAGGAAGGAAAAAGAGAGGGAGCCAGGCCTGGGCTTCCTCTGCTTAGCAGTGTGTTCATGCAGAATGGAAAGGAGCAGAGGAGAGGGGCAGGCACAGTGAGCGCTCTGCACTCTCAGATGCCAGCTCTCATTAGCATCCAGGGAGTCTGGAGTAGCAGGTTAAAGAGATGCCTCTCCAGGGGGCCCATTCATCTCTTTAGTGGAGGTAGAGGCTTCCGCTCCAGTCCCCTGTGCCGCCCTCTGTGCCACTCTCGGTGGCGGATTTGACAGGCACTAGCAATATAGCCGGGCTGAGAGAGAGCAGCAGGAGTTCACTGGCAAGTGCCACAGGCCATCGGCTGCTGGGGTGTGAGGGAATGAATGGAGAGAGCAGGACGGGAGCTAGTAAAACAAAAGATCTGAGCGAGAGAGGACACACAATGAAACAGAGGAGGAAGTCCCAGAGACATGGCTGGGCCCAATGCTCTGGGATTAACTGGGCAGTGTCAGAAGCACCAGAGTAAGTTGCGTATGGAGGGCAGGTCAGTGTAAGTGGCTCTAGCATAATAGTGTAACTGGCACTGCCGTGGTGGGTTTGCCAAGCAAGTGTAGCTTATCTGCTAAAGGCATGTGGCAGGGAGATTGGGGGCAGAGCAATACAAGCAACTGACAGGGGGATGTGAGATAAAGGCAGCTCCCTAAGTCCCACCAGCACCAATGCCCTCACCTATAAGTGGGTGGAACTCCCCCATACGTCAATGTGAGCTGCACCTGCTTATGCCAGGGCTAAAGATGGTCCCTACAGAATTACCAAATCAGTGTAAATTATGCACATTTCACAGGCCCGCTGGATGTCAAAGCAGGGCACTTTTCTTTTCTACCCGCTGTCTAAACATACACACCTGTGCAATACACCCTGCCCTCTATGTCAGCCAGGTGCAAAGAGAAAAAGAAGCTGAGAAAAGTGGCCCAGCTGCCTGGCCCGGCATGCGTGGTTACTCCAAAATATGTACGTCGCAGAGCATGGTTGCCCAGTGTAACTATGAGTCCTCCTTTGTGCCTGCGTCATGGAGGATGTGAGTCTATTACAGCTCCAAGCACCTTTCCTCCAGCAGCAGAAGCTCTGCTTTTAGCTCTGGATGGTCTCTGCTCAGTCCCCAGTTGTGACCAAAAAGGGGGCCACCCCACCAGAATGTGAAACGTCTCAGATACAGAGCTAATACCGCTGCACTACTCGGAAGGCAGCGATCTCCAGGAGAGGGGGGCGGGAGGGAGAAGGCTGCACTTTGAGTCACCCCTCCCGGCAGCTAGTAAGAAAGGCTGAGTCTGGCTGCAGGTGGGTTTTTGGGGGGCAGAAGAGCCTGTTAAGTGTCCAGCTGCAGCTCTGTTCCAGGTCCATAACTAGCCAGTTTTTCCTGCCAAGGCGAACAGCTGGTGGCTTTTGGCAAACACAGAAATGTCAGTTCTGCTCTCTAGAGCCTGGGATCGCTCAAGGCCTGTACATTGCCTCCCCTCCCCTCTGCGGGGTGCATCCAGCTTCCGGGCACCTTCTCGGTAAAGGTTTCGTGAGTGCCCATGAGTCTGGCGTTAGCCGGTGCTGCTCCATAGCTTACCTTTGCCGCAAGCAGTGCCTCTCCCGGGACATCACTCCTCCCCCACAGGTACGAGAGCATGTGGACCAGGAGCTCCATTCCCCCCACCACTTGGTGACCTCTTCATCCCAGGGGCCTGCTCCTTCTGCTGCCTCCCTACTGTCCTGACAAAAACAGAGAGTGGTTAGCTTGAGAACCCCAGCGCGGCGCTGCCCTTAGGAGGGGATCAGTCCTCTTCTACGTGGATCTTTGGGCGGGGGGGACAAAAGTTTGGAGAGGGTAGGCCAGCCATGGTAGAGTCAAAACTCCATGGCTCCTATCGTAGAGGCACCAGCAGCTGCCCCTTCTCAAGCACAGGATTCCTGGGTCATTCAGGCTGATCCCCATCTCTGCTAAGGAGTGCACTACACCGCGGCTATGCTCTGCCTCCCGTGGCCCAGAGTGGGACATGGAAAGCAGCGCACAAGGCAGTTCTGCCTTACACTGGGCGCTAGGCCAGCCTCTACATGATCCCAGAACACAGAGGTGGCTTAAAGCTACCTTGGACACTATTGCATCCTGACTCCAAACACAGAAACAGGACTGTGAATCAGGCTCCCAGCTTCTATTCCCTGAAACCAAGTTTCATGATGAGGTTTAAACTCCAATATCCCAGCATTTTCAAAATCCACCCCCGCCTCCCCGGCCTCCCGCTGCCGCGTTGAGATCAGACGGGCTGTGTGCTGACACTGGGCCATCAGCAAGCCAGTGACTCCAGCATGGCCTTCCTCTGCCCACTGAGCAGTCACTGTTACCTCAGGGGAGCTGCTTGAGCTCCTGCAACTTCAACCCCTGGAGAAGTTCCCCTGCAACAGTAACGGGGCTGATGGAGGTTCAGCGCCCCTCCCTCCCATAAGGAGAGTTGCAGGAGAATGCAGGAAAGGCCACAGCCCACAATGTTCTGCTCAAGGTTACACAGTGTACATGTTTATATTACAGCATATGATAATTTGCAGGATATGATGATTCTTGCTTGATCACCTCAGCAGCAGCCTTTCTGCTGGATCTGCACAGAGACGCCCCAAGCCCACAGAGGTTTACCCACATAGCTCTAGTTTCAAGGGTGGGACCATAGTTATCTGATCAAATACTTCTTAGCAGCCCCTTATCGGATGCGGGTCTTTGGATTTTGGCATTGACTTCTGAGCTGCAAATCAGCTTTTGGTGGGCCCTTGTACACCAGTAATGGATTCCCTGTAAAACAGAGGCTGGGTGGTCCTCATGCTGATTGCCTGTCATCACAGCAAGGCGCCAGTAGGGACCCCATTCCTGTACTGTTCAGCATCCACTCTGAATGAGGGAAGACAATGGAGTTTTGCATTGCAAGCACAGTTGGTGGTACACATCAACTCATTGGAGTTACAGATGTATTTTTAATGGCTCTCCACAAATGATAAATTCATGATCTTTCCCACGCAAGCCCCAACATTTTACCTGAGAAGTGATGTTTAGCCTGACCCTCTTGAAATTGCTATTGCATGTTTTCACCTGATCTCTCCGCCTGAACTCCCCACACTCCCACCACTAGCTTCCTTGAAAATACCATTCCCTGCTCAAGTTCTTCACATCCACTGGGCTGAGTCTTTCTACAGTGCCAGTCGGGGCTGGTCTGTATGTACATATATGAGGAACCAAGCAAAGACTGCAGAATTCATAAGAATGGAGATGTACAATGGAAGCCAAAGCCTTGGGCCCTTTGAGCAATATGAGATCATTAATATTTTTGACTGTTAATGGAGGGAAAGGGAGAGCAAGCTATGATTTGCTGAGACGTGATGGATATGAAAATGCTTAGTTCTTGATCCCAAACCCAACCTCCAAAACTGTGGCCTTAAGGAACAGCTTGTGTTTAATGTTGGCGTGCATGTCCATGTCACTTCAGATGTTGCTAAATGGCCAGTGGGGACCCAGGACAGTGAGTTGAAGACAGTCTCTTGGGGTCAAAGTTGCAAAAGAACCCAGTGGGGACGTGTTGGGTGCAGCGCTCTGATGAGAATCTGGTCTTCATTGGCACAATGGGATCTGCTGGGTGCTGAGTACTTTTGAAAAGCTGCTCCTAATTGGGGGTGGTGACACTGGACCATCTGGCTCTTGAAGACCAACTCCAAACCCTGTGAGACGCTGAGTGACCAGCAACCCAGAAAACAGGTTCCTCCAGAATCCTTTCAGAGCAAGCTCTGAGGTTCTGTGGGCCTCCCTCTGGCAGCATGTTGGATCCTGCCATGTGTTTTTCACTTCTTACCCTCCGAGCTGCCAGATACAGGTTCCTTAGAGTTCTCCTCCCAGCACTGTGGAGGAAAGATTTCACCCCCTTCCGTTTCCTCATTTTCTAGCTGGCAGACTCCGGATTGAGAGCTAGGTACTGCTCAAGCAGGGCTCTTATGGAACCCTGTTGGGACCACCAAACCTTCTGAGGGAGAATGGCAGCTGCTTCCCACCCTGTCTTCCTCTAGGGGGCGAACTCTCCTTCATTGCAGCACACCCTTGTGTCTGCAGGGCTGAATCAAGCCCATCATCTTTAATGGTTTAAGCTGTGCCCTGCAGTGAGCTCCACCAAGGCCATCCTCACACACTGGCTTTGATGGGCCCCCACACAGGTACAGAGTTCACCCATGATGCTCATTGCGGGATCAGGTCCTTCACTGCCGCTCCCTGGCATGTTGCCGTCAGATTGAATTCTGCTTACATTTATCTGCCATGTCTCGCACTAACTGGACGGCAAGTGTCCCTGAATGTCGCATTCTGTTTATCCTTGTTTTTTTCTGCCCATCATCCAAGGTGTTGGCTGATAACAACTGGTTCCGCGGCTGTAACTTAACAATGGGGGATCTGTAGGGGGTCACTGTTGTACTCTACCTTTATTCTGTGAATTAATTTGGCCCCTTTCTGACTTCTAGTAACTTCCCCCATTGCTGGGTTGGTCTCTTACAGGATTGTTGTGTCTGGGGCTGTCCCTTTAAACTGAGAAGAGCCAAGCAGTTGCAGCCCTAGAGTGGCCCTTTTGCAACAGGCTGCTGCCGGCTACACCTTTCTCTCATCCAGCAGGTAAGAACTTGTAATGCTGTCCTTGAGTTTTCTTTCTCTTATTGCTGAGGAAATGGCACAATGTCATGGGTGTGCATAGTGTATAACAGCTTAAAGGATCCCAGAGCAATTTGCAAATTAATATGTGCACAACACCCTCACCCCCACAGAAAAGGTACTTCATTGTCTATTAAAATACAGCTACATCTAGTACTGAATGTAGTTATTATTTCAATAGTATAAGACAGCACCTACAATGACTGAACCCAAGTTGTCAAGAAGTGTACTTTAGTCAACTGAAATTGCAGAGGGGATATATAAACAGAATGGTATTAGCAGCTGATAAATTACATTCATAACTTCTAGTCTTGGTAAAATATGTTTTACTGAAGCGAGAGAGCACAGGGAAGTAATTGCAAGGCTGTTGCTGTGTTAATAGGAACTTGCTAGTTTGCAGTGGTGACTTATAGACCTTTTATGAATTAGTCAGTTTCACCAACTAGCCAATGAACAGACAATAAAAATATCCAGGGTCACTCATTGCAAAATGTATTTTGTTCATCTATTTTTGTAGCGGAGCTTTTTATTTATGCTCTTTCCTAGTATAACAATCAAAGTGTTGTAGTGTGTTTGGTAAAAGTGATGGATTCTCTGGCATGAGCAACCTGGCTACAATATCTACTATTAAATCTTTGTCAGAGGGGCAGAGAGGCCAGGAGCTTTTTTGCAGATTATTAAGTGCAGTTTAGCAGGGTCAATTTACATAACATTTTTAATGCCTCAGTGGAAAACCAAAAAGGATCCCTAAGGATCCCATATCTTCAATCAAATTATTTTCTAATACAAAACCTACCTCCTCCGACCCCCTTTATACCATGGAGAACACCACAAGGCCTGTACTGGGATATTCCAGATGTTCAGCTCATATTTGCAACTATCCGGAGTGAGAATTACAATAATAATAATTACTTGTATTTTGGTATCGCCTGGAGACTCTCCAACCCAGAACAGAGCCTCATTCTGCTAGGCACTGTACAGATATATGGAGAGAAATGGTCCCCCTTTGCATTTCCCCAGTCTGTGGGATTGCTGAAGCTGCTCTAAATTATGCTTTGCTGCAGTAGCCCCTAAAGAGCCATTCCACAGCTGGGGACTGCAAGTCTGCAAGCAGGGGGCAGGCTGGAGATGGGGATGTAGTGCAGGGCAAAGATGCATGTATCTGCACTGAGGTATCCGGTTAAGGGAAAATAAGATGGTCAGATGCAATTTCTGAGTGATTTATTAGAAAAAAAAATAGAGGGAGAGGAGTTAAATCATTAAATAGATGGGCGACATTCAAACTCACACAGTGCTCTCTACTACGATTTCTGGTGGGTCATCCTAGGCCAGTGGTTCTCAAACAGAGGTGCGCATACTTCTGTGGGTACACGGAGGTCTTCTAGAGCAGGGGTGGGCAAACTTTTTGTCCCGAGGACCACATGGGGGTCGCAAAATTGTACGGAGGGCCAGGTAGGGAAGGCTGTGCCTCCCTAAACAGCCTGGCCCTGCCCCTATCTGCTCCTCCCATTTCCCCCCCCCCGACTGCCCCCATCAGAATCCCCAACCCATCAACCCCACCACCACTTCTTGTCCCCTGATCGCCCCCTCCAGAGACCGCCCTTTAAAAAAAGGCTCCAGAGGCAATTCTGGCAATTATAGACCAGTAAGCCTAACTTCAGTACAGTACCAGGCAACTGTAGTAAATAACAGAATTATCAGACACCCGGATGAACATGATCTGGTGGGGAAGAGACAACCTGGCTTTTGTAAAGGGAAACCATGCCTGACCAATCTATTTGAATTTTCTGAGGGAGTCAAACAACATGTGGACAAGGGTGATCCAGTGGATATAGTATAGTTGGACTGTCAGAAAACCTTTGACAAGATCCCTCACTGAAGGCTTTTAAGTAAAGCAAGCAGTCCTTTCTTAAAAGATAGAAAACAATGGGTAGGAATAAATAGTCAGTTTTCATAATGGAGAGAAAGAGAAATAGTGGTGTGCCCAAGGGATCTATACTGGGACCAGTGCTGTTCAACATATTCTTAAATTATCTGGAAAAAGGGATAAATAGTGAGATGGAAAAATCTTCAGATGATACAAAGTTACTCAATCCAAAGCAGCAAAGAGTTGCAAAAGGATCTCACAAAACTGGGTGACTAAGCAACAACATGGCAGGGATGGATAATAAGACAAAAAATATCATAATGCCACTATATAAATCCATGGTACATAAACACCTTGAATACTGCGCGCAGTTCTAGTCATCCTATCTCAAAAAAGATATATTAGAATAGGTAAAGGTACAGAGGAGGGCAACAAAAATGATTAAGGATATGGAACAGCTTCCATGTAAGTAGGGATTAAAAAGACTGGGACTTTTCAGCTTGGAAAAGAGACAACTAAGAGGGGATATGATAGAGGTCTATAAAATTGTGACTGGTGTGGAGAAAGTGAATAAGGACGTGCAATACTCCTTCACATAACACAAGAACCAGGGGTCACTCAATGAAATTAATAGACAGCAGGTTTAAAACAAACAAAATGAAGTACTTCTTCATACAATGCAGTTAACCTGTGGAACTCATTGCCAGGAAATGTTGTGAAGCCCAAAATTGTAACAGGATTCAAGAATTAGATAAATTGATGGGGGATAGGTCAATCAGTGGTTATTAGCTAATATGTTCAGGGATACAATCCCATGCTCTGAGTGTTTCTAGTCTCTGACTGCCGGAAGATGGGAGTTGATCCAGGATGGATCACTGTATGTTTGCCTGTTCTGTTCATTCCCTCTGAAGCACCCAGCATTGGTCACTGTTGGAAGACAGCATACTGGGCTAGATGGACCGTTGGCTGTTCTTATGTTCTTCTCTAGTACCTTTTATTAGGCAAATTTGTGGGGTTGCGGGGAGGGGGGAATTTACCTCTGTTAAAACTTCACAAATTTAGGCTGTTCATGTAAGACACTTATCACCACTGGGTTATTGCAGTAGTCATTGTAGGGAACTTCACTCAACCCAGTCAAAAGCTTTTCAGAATATTGCCATATGTGACTGTTTAAAGTTCAAATTGAGTCAAGTACTTTTACAGACCTCACATTGTCTGCACATGTTCTTCCTCTGATAAAAACCTATCTGATCTCTACTAAAGTGTTTCTCAATATAACATCACACTCTACTCACTGAATCATTTAATAGACAGTTAAGATCTATGCACAGTAATAATAAGAATTTCAGTTTGCAGCCATATTATCTAGTCCTACTATCATGAAAACTAATGAAAATGTTTGTTCTGTACATATTTTAAGGGAGTTTGGTTCTTGTTAGGACTTCATTATTTTATGCAGTGATTAAAGCTGGGAAAACAGACTTTAGCAGAGCCTTGCAAAATTCTGCTAGTAAGCCACCTGGCTCAGTAGCATGCCTTGAGATGTTTTATAACTAGCTGGTTTTCACCTAAGTTATTTTTCATTCCAGCATGACTTTATCATCTTTGGGTAGTTTAGTTAGGGCTAATATTTTGTTTAAAATGGGATTCCACTTTGGATACAGACTGGTAGAGGGGAAAAAGGATCTTGTTTAAAAAAAATCAAAACAAGATACTCAAGAGGGAATTCCCTGTAATGGGATGTAGGGGTGGGAATGAGTGGTAGGACTTGACAGTCGGATAATGACTTATGTGACAGGTTCTCTAAGGAGCAATATTACAGCAGATTTTATATTGCAGTGTGCTCAAAGAGGGAATTTGGATCTGTAATAAGGTACAAACAAGAAGAACATTAGAAAGCAGGCTAGCAGCAGCCTAGAATGAGAACTGCAAAGTTGCATTTATTTATAATCATACAGACATGGAAAGTTAAAACAGTGTTTAAGTGTACAGACAACAATCCCACTTCTTTGGAGGATTTTGGTCAAAGTCAATTGGGATATTCTGCTCTAAGCAGAAAACTGTCTCTTATCCTAGGGATTCTCAGCTAGCCAAGGCTGAAACTATGTGGAAAATTAGAGGTCTGTGGGAGAAAGGATAGGATAGTTACCTTGGATGTGTGTGTGGCAGGGGAGTGCTATTTATCTGTTCTAAGCTCACACTGGTATGGGGTGTGATTTACAGAGGTGCTGAGCAGACAGAGATCCCATTGGCTTCAAATGGAGTGGAAGGTGCTGAACATTTCTATAAACAGATGCTAATCTTCCTGTCTTGTGCAACCAAGTCCCTGGGAATTAGGGTGCATGAGAAATGCAGGATCAGCCCCTAAATGACTATTTTGTACACAGTAAGAAAGAGGAGCTGCTGGTTAATTTAGTGCCAGGATGTTGTTTATTTAAGGACCTGATTCTGTCACCTTATTCATGATGAATATTCACTACTCAGACACTAGTTCTTTTGGGGCTACTTACACCGTAAGGGACCTTGACTTAAGTGTAGCAGAATGGTGCTCAGAAGGAGCAGCATTGGTGTTATTAGTTATTATTTGTACTGCCCATAACACCTGGAGCAGGACCCCATTGTGCTAGGTACTGGACAAACACAGAACAAAAAGACAGTCCCTGCCCCACAGAGCTTTGCTCTATCCAAATGCATTAAGATGGATGCACTATGAAGTATACGTATAACCGAGTTTAGCTGCCCTGCTATAGCATCAGCTTTGCCTTTATTGCTAAATAAGGTGTATTTTTTACCTTGGGGAACTTTCACTCAGTCCATGATAGCTAAGTCCAGTTTATATCAGGGTTGTTAAGCAATTTAAAAAATTAATCACGATTAATCACGCAATTTAAAAAATAAATTGATTAATCGCCATGTTAAACAATAATAGAATACCATTTATTTAAATATTTTGGATGTTTTCTACATTTTCAAATATACTGATTTCAGTTATAACACAGAATACAAAGTGTACAGTGCTCACTTTATATCCCCTATTTTTGATTACAAGTATTTGCACTGTAAAAAACCCCAAAAGAAATAGTATTTTCCAGTTCACCTAATAAAAGTACTGTGGTGCAATCTCTTTATCATGAAAGTTAAATTTACATATGTAGAATTATGTAAAAAACCTGCATTCAAAAATAAAACAATGTAAAATTTTAGAGCAGGGGTGGGCAAACTATGGCCCATGGGCCAGATTCAGCCCGCCAGCCATTTAATCCAGCCCTCAAGCTCCCAAGGGAGTTGGGTCTGGGGCTTGCCCTGCTCCAGCTAGGGAGCAGGGTTGGGAGCCTCCCCTCTGCACCCTAACTCCTGCCCAGTCCTGACCTCATTCTTGGCCTACAAACGCCTCAATCCCAGCCTGGAGCACCCTCCTGCACCCCCAAACTCCTCATTCCCAGCGCCACCCCAGAGCCCACACTCCCAGCTGGAGCCCTCACCCCACCCCTCACACCCACGCTGCTGCCCAGATCCCCCTCCTGCACCCTGAACTCCTCATTTCTGGCCCCATCTCACAGTTCTCACCCCTAACCAGAGCCCTCGCCCCCTCTCACACGCCAACCCCAATTTTGTAAGCATTCCCCGCCCACCATACAAATTCTATTATCAGATGTGGCTATTGGGCCAAAAAGTTTGCCCACCCCGTCTTAGAGTCTACAAGTCCAATCAGTTCTACTTGTTGTTCAGTCAGTTGCTCAGACAAACAAGTTTATTTACATTTACAGGAGATAATGCTGCCCTCTTCTTGTTTACAGTGTCACCTGAAATTGAGGACAGGCATTCACATGGCACTACTGTAGCCGGCATCGCAAGGTATTTACCTGCCAGATTCGCTAAAGATTCCTATGTCCCTTCATACTTCAACCACCATTCCAGAGGACATGCTTCCATGCTGATGATGGGTTCTGCTCGACAACAATCCAGAGCAGTGCAGACCAATGCATGTTCATTTTCATTATCTGAGTCAGATGCCACCAGCAGAAGGCCGATTTTCTTTTTTGGTGGTTCAGGTTCTGTAGTTTTTGCATTGGAGAGTTGCTCTTTTAAAACTTCTGAAAGCATTCTCCACATCTCATCCCTCTCAGATTTTGGAAGGCACTTCAGATTCTTAAACCTTGGGTCAAGTGCTGTAGCTATCTTTAGAAATCTCACATTGGTGCCTTCTTTATGTTTTGTGAAATCTGCAGTGAAAATGTTCTTAAAATGAACATGTGCTGGGTCATCATTTGAGAATGATATAACATGAAATGCATGGCAGAATGCAGGTAAAATAGGGCAGGGGACATACAATTCTCCCCCAAGGAGTTCAATCACAAATTTAATTAACACATTATTTTTTTAACAAGCATCATCAGCATGGAAGCATGTCTTCTAGAATGGTGGCTGAAGCATGGAGGGGTATACGAATGTTTAGCATGTCTGGCATGTACATACCTTGCAATGCTGGCTACAAAAGTGCCATGCAAATGCCTGTTCTCACTTTCTGGTGACACTGTAAATAAGAAGAGGGCAGCATTATCTCCTGTAAATGTAAACAAACTTGTTTGTCTTAGCGATTGGCTGAACAAGAAGTAGGACTGACTCTGAACTTTTACATTGTTTTGTTTTTGAGTGCAGTTATGTAACAAAAAAATCTACATTTGTAATTGCACTTTCAAGACAAAGAGATCACACTACAGTACATGTATGAGGTGAACTGAAAAATGCTATTTCTTTTATCATTTTTACAGTGCAAATATTTGTAATAAAAAATAATATACATTTTGATTTCAATTATAACACAGAATACAATTGTAGTGGGGTGACTACCCACTCCTGCTCAAAAGGGCTTAAAACAGCCCTGGGAGAAGCCTGAACCAGGGGAAGAGATTAAAGACAGCTGGGGGTAGCTGACTGGGTAGCTAACCACAGCTGTGGCCAATATAATTAGGGCCCAGCTGGCCCTTATAAGAGAGCAGAGGGCTAGAAGTGAGAAGTCTCTCTCTAGTCTTTTGAGAGGGAGGACCTGGCTGCTGGGGCTAAGCAGGGTACTGGGAATAGGGCAGGGCTGGGGGAAGGATAGTGGAGCTCTGACCTGGAAACCCCCCAGGCTGCAGGGCCTAGTTGATGGCCAACTAGGTACTGGGGGTGCAGAGGGCAGTCCCAAGGGTAGGCAGAGGCAGCAGGTCCAACCCCCCTTGCCCGTGATGACCGGCGATGATACTGCCGTCTGCCCCAGTGAACAGGGGTAGGTGGTGACTGGCAGTTGTCTAGAGTGAGGCAAGGTGGGGATAGGGAGTGGGGGTTCCTCTGAGGAGGGGAGACCCAGAGATCTGTGGGGATACTGCAGGGATGCAGCATCCCTGAGAAGAGGGCACGGGGGTCTGGGAGGGACACGGGGCCGAGGGCAAGCGGCACTACAGGCTGCAGAGGGCACTCTGGAGGCTGGTGAGCCGATTCCCCGGACGGACCAGCAGGAGGTGCCGCAGGGGTGAGTTGCCGCATGCTTACAACAATATATATGAAAATGTAGAAAAACAGCCAAAATATTTAATATATTTCAATTGATATTCTATTGTTTAACAGTACAATTAAAACTATGATTAATCCCAATTAATTTTTTGAGTTAATCGCGTGAGTTAACTGTGATTAATCAACAGCCCTACTTTATATACAATGCTTATTGTATAATTCACATTGCTTTATGGTTGCAAATTATGGGTACTGGCAAAACATACAGAGCAAAAACTGCAACCATTTGAAACAAGGTCCCTGTGCCAAATCCTAGGTGTGACACGGCTAGATAGACTAGAAGGGATGACATCCATAGATTAAAAGTGTGGTATGACCACAATCCTCAATGTGCCAGAAGGAGCCCATACCAACTACCCACAATTCTTCTGTAAGGAAGAGCGCATAGAGAGAGAGAGGCCATAGACAACCATTGAGATGTCCAAGGTATAACTTGGTATATAAAACCATCAGGCAATCCCCACCCGTTTAAATGGGAGCTCAAAACAGATGCGGATGGAATCTGCACATAAACCTCAGTGTTGGGGGAAAGCAATAAATTAATGTGCCAACCACTTTAGTTTTACTGTGAGGTAAACAAGTCAAAATCAACCCCAGGTGGTGGGTTAGTGGTGACCTCACTCAATTTACCACATGGTAAAACTAAACTGTCTTGTCTTCAGTGGTGTTTTACCTTGGCATAGCTCATATATAGGGTGTATATTTCAGGGTAACTAAGGTACATGAATTATCCCAACGTAAAAAAACAGTGAAGATAAAGGACTTTCCTTCTACCACAAGGTAAATTAGATGAGGTCAGCACTATGCCACCACCTGGGGTTGACCTTGCTTTGTTGACCTTATAGTAAAACTAAAGGGGCTGGACCTGTGTTTTTTACCTCAGGACAGCTCATGCACACTATTTACCCTGAGGTAATAAATATACCTTCTTTTTAGCAGCAAAGACAAGGCCGTAGATGGAAGTTGAACAGGGCAAGGAGCACCAATTCAACCATCTGTAATAAAGAAACTATATGGGGTTCCTTCAGAGACACTGAGCACAGAGCCACATTGTGCTCAGCGACCCATGAAAGCTGAGAGGAGGTCACGGCACTGTTCAGTGGAATGATTGAAGTTAGGATTTTGCCTCCTTCAGTCATAATAACGGAGGTGGTTCTTACAGGCCAGGCCTTTGAGTGAGTGCCCTATAATAAGAGGATTTCACAGAAGGGGCTTTACAGCTGCTAGGAGACAGTGTTATTAAAGGGGACAGAGCTCTAAGAACCTGGCTGCTGGGTCAGAGGGTGTGTCTCTGCCCCTCCATAAAGGACAAAATGAATGGCTTGAGGCTCACACAGCTACAGATAATGATGAAATGGGGCTGGCTAAGCCAGGAGCTGACTTCACACATACTGGGGGAGGGAGGAGAAGTGGAGGGGGAAGGAGGGAATGGATCAGTTTTCATCTCTTATCCACAGGCTTGTGAGCACTGGATGGTACAAAGGGCATGAGTTCTCTGCTGCTCATAAAAGAATAATACAAACTATTCTTTCATGATACCCCAGCTTTAAAGGAAGGGATCCATAATTTGGTGGGTGAGGGTATTTATTCCCTTGGACAGTTGTGGGCTAATTCTTGACCAGTTTTACGCACTCCTTGGGGGAAGAGCCCTGATTGTATAGAATTCTGATGGTGCTGATCTGCTAAAAGCTGCCATTTCACCTCCACCACTCCTTCCTGAGTGCCAGAGTCACTGTGGACTCTGAGGGGTCCAATCCTTGGAGGGAACTCTAGGGCAAGAAGCACAAAATCCCTTTCCCAGCCAGCCTTGAAGCACAATGCTGGGCAAAATCAGATGCACAACATACACGACCTGTTGAACCACCCAGAAGATTTTCAAGTCTTTCCACTGGGATGAGGGTGAGAACAGAAGCGGAGCATCAGCAAAAAGCAAAGAAAGCCTTGACAGGTTTTACAAACCTAGAAACCATCTGGTGATGGCTGTTTTACAGTCATGGAACTGCAATTTTCTTCCAGATCCAGGGTCAAACTGCACTCACCTTACTCATATGGGCAGCCTGTGGGTATTGCTGCCTCATCCTTCCTCACTTCACCAAAGGCATTTCTAGAAATTTAGTGCTGGTTCCCACACTCAACACAATAAGAGCCTCCCAATGTCCACCAGGGCTGAATCTTGCCCCACACTTGGACTGTAGCCATGGCTGAGTTAAACCTGGAGCACGGGTTGCCCTTTTGCATCCCACCTCAGTTTGTCGAGCTCCTAGGAGGCTTTGAAAGCAGCTTGCCCTTCCCGATTTCAGTGGGGCCGCTGGACATGTCTCCACCAGGGTCCTATCGTTTCTTTCTGGGCAGCTTGGAGGTGGAAGAGGGGAACGGACATGCGGGAAATAGACAAGACAAGACCCGCTCTGTTACTGTGGGGGTGGGGGGATTACCCCTGGGAGCAGGGCAGGTTAAGGAGAGCCATCTAGGCAAGCCGTGTGCAGCCAGGCAGGGGATGCTGCTCCAAGCGCGCAGGGCAGGGCTGCAGACGCCCCACGAGTGGCAGGGATACCTTTGCTTCTCAGCCCTGGCTCCAGGGCTCCGCGGGGGCTCAGGGCAGATGCCTACAGATCGGATCCCGGTGGAGCTCGGAGAAAGAGCCCCGGTGCCTGGCACCCAGCCCGCCCGCCCCTTACCTTAGCGCCCGGGGCGGAGGCGATCAGCAGCAGGAGGAGCAGCGGGGCCAGGCTCCGGCCGGGAGAGCCGCGCGGGGCGGCCATCCTGCGCTCCTGCTCCATGGGAACAAGGCAGCGGCGGCAGCCCGGAGGCAGCCGCAGTCGCCTGAGCGCAGCCCTGCATGGCTGGGTAATTAATGACTTTCCAACCTGTTTGGTGGCTGGGCGCCCGCAGCTCCGCGGGGCCTTGATTGACACAAGCCGCCCTCAGCCACCCGCAGCCCTGGGCGGGCGGGGGCCGCGTGCGCCTGCCCCTGTCCACATTCCTCCCAGGCCCGGGGGGGTTGGGACGCAGACAAAGGAAACCAAACCCGGCGCAGCCGGATTCCAGCCCCGGCTTTCTTGGGGTGTGGAGGGGGTGGCCCTCGGGCTCCCTCCAGCCAGGGCCAGCACCCCCTCCCTAAACTGTGTGTCTGAGAATCCGGAGCCACATCGGATCAGGCCACTCCGCATTGCCGTGACCCCTTCCGCCCAGGACAGCCCGGCACCTGCTGGCAAATGTCCCTAAATGAAGGAAGTAGGCAAGCGTGAATGTTATAACCCCACTTTGCAGCTAGGGAAACTGAGGCACGGTCAATGAAGTGTGGGCTGGGAAGAGAATCCTGGTTTGGTGACCATATTGTTCACACTTAAAAGAAGGGTCACTTCGGTGATGACCCCACTTGAAGATTAAATGGTCCCACTGAAGATCAAAGAGGCCCTGGTGTCTGGCTTAGGGCACCACAGGCTTTTTCCTGGTAACTGAGACTGTTCTGCACCTAGTGTGGATGCAGTCATTAGGTGCTTTATATTGGCATAGCTTATTCCCCTTCTCCCCATAAAGGAATAAAGTATATACCGGTATAGCCAGCTTTAAACCCCTATAATTGGGTGCTGTTGTACTGCCTAGAAGTATGGATAAAGAGGTAGTGTAGACAAGACCTGAATGAATTTATCTTGAAACACTAAAACAGTGGCATGAACATTCATTTTGAGCAAAGGCTCAGCTTTGATTCTGTCTCCTCTGATTTGTCCTTCCACTCCAGACACTGATCATCACACCTGACCACTCCTTTTACTGAACTGTTTGTTCTGGTCAACACAGAGGACTTTCTATTCACTTGTTTCAAACAAATAGTTTGATCTGGTCTACACTAGAGTTAGGTCAATACAAGGCAGCTTATGTTGACCTAACTATGGGCTGGTCTACACTGCGGGGAGGGTCAACTAAGATACTCAAGTTCAGCTATGTGAATAGTGTAGCTGAAGTTGAAGTATCCTAGGTCAACTTACCTGACCATCCTCACGGCAGCAAGTCGACCGCTGCCGCTCCCCATCGACTCCACTTCCTCCTCTTGTGGAGATGGAATTCCGGAGTCAATGGGGAGTATGTTCAGGGATTGAATTATAATGTCTAGACAAGACGCAATAAATTGATCCTTGATACATTGAACACTACCTGCCCATCTGGTGGGTAGTATAGACATACCCTATGAAAGTGTCTGCACTTAAATTTTGCTTCTGCTGACGTAACTGTCCGACTGTGCTGACTTAATAAATCGGCCTCCATGAGCAGCGTAGAGTCAGGGTCAATGTAGTTAGGTCAACACATTGTCAGTGTAGACACTGCATTGCTTATGCCAACTGATAGCGACTTTCAGAAGCCAACCCACCCTGACAGTACAACCAATATAAACACTCCTGGTGAGGATGCACACCGCTGACATAAGGAGCAAAGTGTAGACAACGTGCACAAATTATGTAATCACTGCAGTGGCTGTCTGCCGACATAAGTTAGGTTGACTTCACTTTGTAGTGTAGACAGGCCCTTTGTAGTTAGTTTGTCCACATGTGAAAGTTGTTTGGAATTATTTCCATCCACGTAAATGATCCAGAACAACTGTTGCATCAACAATGCATCCACGCCACCTTGTTATCTTGTGTTAAGATGCTTTCCTTTGGGATCATCGTGTCCAGAACTGTGTTGTTTCAAATTAAGCATCCGGCATTCTTTGCAGAAAGCCAATGGTGCAATGCTCCACCACTAGGCTCTGTGTTGTGGGATTTTTGTCACTGTGCGATACTTGCAGGAAGGCACTGGAATTCTGAGTCTCGGGGTCAAACTAATTCCCATGATTTCTCTCCTGTCATCCCATCATTCATCTGGCTTTTATGAGCCAGCCCCATTTTCAAAGAGCTGTCAGGCAGCATAAAGGAACCACTGCACTCCTGCAGTCCTGATGGTTCTTAATACAAACAAGCTGCCACCCATATATCTACAGTTGAGCAGGGCGATACGGGCATCCGAGAAGGAGGAGACTGAAAAAACAAATGTTTTAACTAATAAAATGAAAAACTGGATATTTTAGGTGTCCAAAAATTTTCCTGTTGATTTGAAAGGCTTCCTGCCATCAATTTCTCTGAAGAAAAAGCCACATAAGCAAAGAGTGGGGTGGCAGATAGTGGGTGCTTGAACTCTGATGGCTATTTTCACTACTTCCATGGAATATGATCACTGAATCTGTCAAAATAAAGGAACTTGTTTTTTCCCCAGAATGGAGCACATAAGTCATAAAACATATTTATTTCCTGAATTTGCCCTCTTTTTCTCCTTATATAATGTTTACAGGCAGATTTTTAAATGTATTCATTATTCTAAATTGTATCTCAATTTCTTCCTTAAAATCCTTTCCCTCCATGAACCATTTGCAGGCAGTTCTTGCAAATACTCCAGCTTAGAAACTTGCTGTGTACTGGTTAGTTACAGCAATCTGGTGGTCTCTGATTGGATCACTCTAACAGCACAAAATAAGGATTTGCACTGAAATGTGCAAGTTGAAGTTTGCTTTCAGGGCCTGTTCAGTCTTTCAGTTCTGTGCAATTATTTGTGCTAACAAAGCTCAACCACTTGCTTGTTGCTGGCGAGTGGAGCAGAACAGGTCACAGACATGGCTGAAATAAAACAGTCACAGATGTTTTTTCCATGCTTCACTCATCGGTAGTTCATACCCTTATCCAAACAGGCACTGGGCCTCTAATGCCAGACTAGGATTGTGTTAAATCGGGTATGCCCAGATTTTGAGGACAGTTCTTCTCACTGTTCAGTGTGTTATGGCTTGTGGGGATGAAAGGATGACCGTGTCTGTAGCTGTAACGAGCAGGCATAGACTTAATATCTAGGTTAGTTAACATATGGTCTTCCAGCAGCATGACATCTTCTAATGCCTTAGGGGGATTATTGACAAGTGGAGTATGATATTGATAGATTGAGCATGCCTGAGTGATAGAGGATAACCCCACCTAAAGGCCAGGACATTGTTATATGAAGCACACCAGATGATGGACAGCACTTTCTGCAGCCTGGTGGGTTTTTATAGGCTTTATTTTTATTTTATTATGTAATTTTATAGAGGGAGGTGTGTTGAGTGGTTAGGGCACTAGTTTAGGATGTGGGAGACTTGGGTTCAAATCCTTGCTCCACTGTTGATTTCGTATGGCTTTGGGCAAGTCTTTCTGTGTCTTAGGTCCCTATCTACATAATGGGGATAATAGCAGTGCTCTGCCTCCCTGTGGCATTGTAAGGGTAAATACATCGAAGATTGAAAAGCTCTTTGAAATCTACTAAATAGGAGGGTTATGGATTAATGATTGGTTATTTATTGTTGGTTAATTATTTGTATTGTGGCTCTGACTGCGTTTGCAGTCCTGTTCTGCTAGGCACTGTACAGACACATAGTAAGAGACAGTCTCTGCTCCAGAAAGACCAAGGGTTGGAGAAGAAACTGAGGCACAGAGGTGAGGTGACTTGCCCAAGGTCACTCATCAGGTCAGTGGCAAAGTTGGGAATAGAACTCAATCTGCAATGTTCCCATACAGTTAGCTGTCCACTGATCAACATGTAGCAGCAACTGGATAATAATATATTGCAGCTTGGAGAGTTATTGATGGCTCATGTCCAGGCCAATAGACAGTGCACTTCCGCCATCAGATGAAGTAGCAGGGAAATGGCCCCATGTCCAGAATGAGAAGAATGGCATTACAACACTTCCTATAAGGTTGGGTGGTTGGTTGGTGGCACGTTGTGATGGTGCCATTCCTGGTATGACCCACTGAGAGTGTCAGATCAGGACAAATTGCTTCCAAAAGGGCAACTAGAGCCCAAAGCTGGGGTTTCTCTGCCCTAAAGGCAAACCAAACCAGCCGAACAAAAGAGACTTTGGTCTCGCCCCACTGGCTAGCCACAAGTCACACAAGCAATTCCCTTAGACACTCCAGCTTTCCAGTATCACCACCAGCAGCCACCTATCCTGGGGACAAATGGTTATGAAAACCAACACCCCAAATAAAGAAAACAGTTCTCCCCGATTCCAAAGAATCAGGCCCCAGACCCAGGTCAATATACAAATCAGACCTTACCCACAAATCACGCTGTAGCCAATCCTTTAGAATCTAAAATCTAAAGGTTTATTATACAAGGGAAAAAATATAGGTGAGGGTTAGAAATGGTTAAAGGAAATCAAATACATGCAGTAATGGCTTGCATCAGTTGTAGAATAACTGCAGGTTCAAATCAGAGTCTCTGGAATACATTCCCAGGAGGAATGGGTCATCAATCCTTTGCTACAAAGGGGCGGTCTGGCCAAAGTCCCATCCAGAAGTAGGAGCCAGGCTGGAGGCTGGAGATTAAAGACAAAATGGAGATCTTTCTCCCAGGTTTATATAGACTTCCTCTTGTGGGTGGAGACCGCCTCCTTCTTGCTAATCAGAGTCCAGTTGTAAAATGGAGTTTCAGAGCCATGTGGTCCAGTTACATGACTCTTCAAGATTCAGCACCTGAGCAGCCAGGCCACATTCCTGGGGAAGCTCGGGTGTGGACAGGCATCTACAAAGTTCATTGTTAGCTTAATTGGAACATGATGGGCCATCAGGAAGGCCAGGCCAACAGTAACTTTGTTTGGGATTTCACCCAAAAGCAAGCATAAGTTTGAAATACAGACACTATACAGCCAATCTTCATAACTTTAGCTACAAACAAGATACACACATACAGATAGCATAATCATAATCAGCAGACCATAACCTGGTTGTCGACACCTTATATGACCCCCTTTTATCTAAGATTTGGTGCCCCTACAGGATCTTGGCTGCGTCAATGATCTATATGATCCTAAATAATTTCAATAACGTGACACACGTGTCCATGTTATGAATGAAAGAAGCTCTAACATCACAGCTGGAATCACCTAGTAAATCTGCTCTTATAAAGAAACAAAGATTAACTGCATGCCTATCCAGATTATCAGCCCCTTTATAACTGGAATCATATGCTGCGGCATCGCTAAAATCTCACATGGGAAATAGCGCTCCCCACACACACACCCTATATGAGAGTGGATTGTGTGTTCCTGAGCCTGTACACAAACATTATTGTTAGAGGATTATTAGCTTTCCTGAAGTGATGGAACTGGACCAAACTCAGCTTCTGGGAGTCTGAATCCTGGCACTTGAGGGATGGGACATAGTCTCCAGATCCAATGCCTTAGGCCCTGATTCAGCAAAGAATGACTTAACTTTAAGCACAGTAGCAATCCCATCCTATGAAGCACATGCTTAAGTGCTTGGCTGAACTGAGGCCTTAGAAGGTGGGAGTAGGAATTGTGGCATGAACACGTGGACTTAACTGCACTGCAATGCTGGCATTATCGGGTCTAAATTCAGTGGCTAGGAGCCAAGTTCCTGGAACTACCAGCTTGGGAAATATGGAATTATTAATAACGCAGAGGCATATATTACTTTTCCAAACCCTGTCTTTTATTGCTCGGCTTCCAATGGCATAAGCAGGCTATTATTACAAAATGTTTCTGAGGGTCGCTTATCAAGGTTTTGAAGACAAACAGCTGTCAGGTAGGTCAGGTGGCCTTTGGGCAGCCCATAAACAGCCAGTGGCCTAATATTGCCCTCAGGCCTAATATTGCCCTGGGTAGCACACCTGTTAACTTCAGCAGGTTCACCACGTGAGCATCACAGAGCCCAGGGAGAACGCCTCTGTTCGTTGTGCATCTGACTGTGCTCACAGAGCACTGGGCTATATTTGTTGAAAGATCTGGCTCTCAATCTGAGGTGGACTGGACACGGACTCTTCTCTTTCATATGCCAACAGTTGGATCTTAAGGTCTCTTATCCAGTTTAAAGCAGAGGGGGCAGCCATACGAATGGCTGCGGCACTTCCAGGATAAGCATAAACTGAGCACCCCTCTGTGACGTGTCCGAGAGTTGGCACCACACCACAGACACGGTTCAGTGATTCCCTCACTTTCCATCTCTGGAGTAAACATGCGAATTTTCCATGTCAGGGGCAGTTACAGTTTAGAGCTGCCCGTGTGCGCCATGGGGAGGGGAAGCCCAGCACTTGTACAGTTGGGTCGTCTATTAGATTTTTGCTTGGTACTTTGGCAACTGCTCAGGCTTCAGACCATTGTCTGTGAACGTCCTTTTCTTCTGCAAGGAGGAGTGAGATTGGAAGGGTTTTCTTGATTTTAGTGGCTGGCGAGGGGAGTGAGCTAGTCATGGTGGAGCAGCAGTGTGGTATTTGCTGTGGTCTTTATGTACTCCCCAACTGTCACAGCATCTTGTCAGATATTTGCCAGTGCAATGTCAGCCAATACTGATAGCCATGGAAGTGGTGTTGGTGGGAGGGTGCCATTAATTACATGAAGAGCGGCGTTAATTTCAATGTCCACTAAGATGGCATGTAGGCTTCTGTACCAAAGGGGGGCATGGTATCCTGCTGTGGAATGGAGCAAGGCTGGTGATGGTACTTGGGGCATGTGGGCATCACGTCTCCATGATGTTCCCGCAAGCTTCAGTATGACGTTGACCATGGTGTTTGTTTTCCTTTTGGTTTCTTGAAAGTGGCGATGGAAGTTGAGCGTGCAGCCCAGGGGTATACTTAGGTTCTGTGGATTATGACTGGGCATCAGTGGTGACCCACCGAAATTGATGTTGAATTTCACCCTGATCTACTTGTCTTCTTGGCCTGGGCATTGTTCAAATGCAAAAGCTGAGACTACTGATTTCGAGACATTTGGCTTTAACCACCATGCCTTCAAATAGATTTCGCTGACCGCCAGGCGACGACACAAGAAAGGCAGACGTGACGCTCCCTGATTAATAGGCCAGTTCTCCCCACTCCAAGGGTTTTCATGAGAGATTCCTCAAGATGAGAGCAGCAGGAAACTGGAGGCAAACATTGCCATTTGATTTTGTGTTCCTCAAATATTTGTATGTTCCACAAAATTGTACAGACTGGCTATTTCCTCTTCAACACCAGGCCCTTCAGGGCAGGGACTGTTTCTTGGTGCTGGGTTTCTCTGGCACCTCGCACAACAGGGTCCTGCTCCATGACTGGGACTCTTAGGAAGTAGAGCAATATCAATACATTCATCAATATAATCATGAATAAAGTCAAATTCTATTTCACAGCCACCTGCCACTCACCGTGTGTCCATTTTCAAGGGGAAAAAAATGGCAAAAGATAATTAATTTGGTAAAGTGGGCCAGTCTGAGCTCATAACAAGAGGTAAAGAGCCTCCTGCAATTTCACTGTGTTCCTCTTTCTGTAGGGAATGTTTCGAGTATTGCTACTTAGGCTGGAGTTTTCTTTGATCCAATACATGAGCAGGACATAGAGGTGTGGGCTTTGTGTACATTTCAGCTTGGAAACCAATCGCTTGGGTTTATAATTGGCGTTGGGGGTTTAACTCTTCTGTTTAACCAAATGGGGAATGGAATGCCAGCTTCTGATGAATCGCCATCCTTGCCTATTCCTTTTCAATACTTGATCAGCTAATGCAGTGACATAGCACTAATCAGGCAGTAACATACTCAGTTTTCTATGAGACCATTTTAAATGTTGGTTTCTGTAATGTATCCAATCATTTCTACAATGTATCCAATGATGATAGACAAATTCAGACTGGAAATAAGGTGTACATTTTTAACGAGGGTAATTTAACCTCTCGAACAATTTTCCAAGGGTCATGGTGGATTCTCCATCACTGACAACTTTTAAACCAAGAGTGGATGTTTTTCTTAAAGATCTGCTCTAGGAATTATTTGGGAGAAGCTCTATGGTCTGTATTATACAGGAGCTCAGACAAGTTGACCACAGTGATGTCTTTTGGTCTTGCCATCTCTCCATGTATCCATCTCCACTAAATGCAAACTCTAGAACCAGCTAAATCTTCCTCCTAAATAAGAATATATTTTCTGCACAATGCACTGGGTTATTGAGCACTGCCAGTTAACAGAAATTTTGTGGCTCAATGAATCAAGGTAAATATTTACCTTGTAACTAATCTTTCTTATATGAACTTTCCCCATTGACTTGGAGAGCAGTTGTGATACCATCACAACCATTCAGGTGATCCTTTATGCCCCTGTATGCTTGTGCAACATTCTGCACTTTCCCCGGTAGCCAGCTTGCTGTCACACCAGCGCCAGAGCGAGGGCTGAGGCAGAGCAAAATGGAATCAGGTGTTCTGGAGCAAGGGGATTGGGGTCTGGAGTGAAAGGTGGATCTGCATGCCAGATGTGGTACAATTAGTGTGGGAAGCTGATCTGAGCCTCAGCATTTCTCCCCCACTGAGGGTCTCGGCCTCAGAACGAGTGAGAAAAGAGAAATTACTGAAGGATGTCAGCTGGGATCCTAGTGATGGAGGCGGTACTGGGAACCCTTGATCAAAGCAGTTTTCTGGAAATGGGGGGAAGTCAGGGACACCTAATTCATACTCGTCCAGAGAAAACAAGGGGGCCATTGTTTAAAAATCATACAGCAGTTCTATTAACTGACTTCTACAATGGCCAGACCTTGCTTCCAAGCTGAAATAAACCAGCAGTGTGATGAAACATACAGAGAGAATACAGTCAGCTCAGCAGACAGTCTGTTTGATTTGCCAGTCTGATGAAGGGAAAAGCCAACTGGTCACTGATGAATGCAGTTTCATGGGGAATTCTCCTGCTGTTTCAACGAGGCCTAGTGCCTTATAAAGCCAGTTCATGGGCTACAAACAAGAGAGAATGAGCAAAGCTTCTGAGAAGCACAAATGACACAGTTTTCATTTGAACAGTGACCCAGAGCTCCCAAAAATGTGTCCCAGCACCTGACTCATTCAAAGAAACAGCTTGAAGAGAAAAGATAAAGAAGTAATTTTGGTGGAGGGAGGCAATAAAAACAAACAGGCTGATGAATGGCATTTTGGAAGGGGAGGGGATTTGGAGGATTTTGCGCTTGTGCACATCAGGGACCAGGCAGAGCATGTCCAGGTGTTATGCAAAGCTTTCTCCACATGCCATTCAATATCCCCTTCATTCATGACCTGCAACACCCCTTGCTATTCCACTTCTGAACGCCCCCCTTCCCTGCCCTTCCCCCAGGTTTTCCAATGCAGTCTGAGCTGCAGTTCCTGGGCCTCTCCTCATCAGAGACAGAACGATGTGTGGTGCTGTATCTATTGATAAATAAAAGAACACTTCCAAGCTGTGTGGGTCTCAAGTTTAGGTTGTGTTTTTAAAAAGGGATTACAAAACCTAGTATAAAACCAAACAGTTTCTTCGCTTTTTAAAAAATGATTCAATGACAAAAAATTGTTTTATTATTTAAAGATTTCCCTGCTATGTTGGGAAACCCACACAACTAGTGCATAAGAATCGGAATGTGAAATTGACCAGTCTAGTAAAAATAGTAAACTGCCAAGACATATTCAGAGCCTACAAAATCAACTCTTGTTCTCATAAATAGGGTTGAGCAAATAACGGATTTCTCTACTAAGAGGGCCAAACTGAAAATTTTGAAAAAATTCCAATTTGATTCAAACCAAAACTGGATTTTCCAAAAGATTTCATCAAATTGAAAATTTTGAAGAAATTTCACTTTAAATCAAATTAAATGTTTTCTATTGACTTGAAATAGTTTTCCACCAAGTTTTTTTATGATAAGTTGGCTGTTTGTGGTGCTTTTCCACTTCTTTTTTTAAATATGGAACAAAATGTATTTCAAAACATCAAAATATTTTGACTTTTTGTTAAAAGAAATCTTTCAGAACAAAATAGTTCAAACAAAACATTTCAACTCTTAAAAAAAAAATTTCCAACAAAAGCCATTTGTTATATTCAACCTGAATTCAGTGTATGTTTGGGGGTTTTTAGTGAAAAAAATTGTCAAAAAATCTTTATCTTTATCTGCTTATAATTGCATCTCCTGTCCTGCCTTTTTTCAGTATTTTCAGAGAAATAAATGTTTTTTATTTACATTGTAAATCTGAGATTTTCACAGCTGCCTCCTGGATTTGGATGCCCAGTTAATGGAAATTTGGTTTCCAAAATTTGTGAGCATCTTTTAAATGCTTAGCCTTGATGCTTGAAGCAGAAACTATGGCTTTTGTTTGTCAATATAGGGCCAGGTATGTTTTGGATGCTATATAAATAATAATGAACTTAATTCATTCAGTGCCCAAGCTGAATGAAGGGCAGAGAGTCAATAAAGAGCAGAAATGATTAAAGTGACGTTACTGATTTTTATTCTTACAGTTTTGATAGCAATCATAATGTAACCCACAGTCAAGGAGCTTTTTCATATACAGCTTGTACCTTGATAGTGTCCCCATCAGAGGTTAGCTGGGGCCACCAACCTCCATGCACTCTGGATATTCAGGGCACATTGAACCAGGGTTGCGGGAGGTGAAAGATTTCCGCGTGAGTTTACGGTCCTCAAAAGCCCCCAAGATTTCAGCTATTGGACTGGGAAATGTATCACCCAATTGGCTTTCTCATAAAGGCTCAGGAGCAGAGTAGGTTTCCCAGTGCAGTCAGACAGGGAATGGAATCCCCAGCTGCATTATCGACTGGATCTGACAGCAGCTAGGGACAATGATACTGGGTCCTCCAGAACTGGAACGGAGCATCTTCCAATGAGTTCTAATGGAATTTCCTTTCCCCACCACACCTCATCTGCAAATTCACAGATGGTGACAGTCTTCGAGAGACCAAGTCCTGGGATCACAGTTAAAGGGTCTAAGGGCTTGGAAAGCTACACAAGAGAATTCAAATGGTCTGGATGATAAAGTTCTCTGGGCATATTGTTTTGTATTTTCAGAGCATCAGCCTCCAATTTACTACCCCATTGGGGTGGAGGTCTCTCTTTTGTAGCTTCTGTAACTTTCCACTCTTCATTTCCTTACAGCTACTGTAACTCTCTGCTCCCCCTTTCCTCTGGACATGTGTGTTCTGAAACCATAATCCATGATACACAATGCAAGGCCCTTGCAGTCCCCACTTTGCCTAGGTGGGGACAGGGGTGGAAAGAGGAAGATGATAACAGCAATCAAAAGCCAGTGGGGAAAGATTCCAAAACAGAGTAGGGGGTGAAGGATGATGGCTCTGCATGCCTGCAGCCTGAGATGGGCTGGATCAATACCAAACTGAGACTCCTCTCCACTTGTGGAGATGGACAGTGCTAGCAGAGGCCACCTAAAGCAAGGATCTCAAGAAAGGACGTGTTTATCAGGAGCTTATTGGTAAGCTCAGTAGAGGAAGGAGGCCTGATCTAAATCCCATTAAATTAATTGAGGTCTTTCCACTGACATCACTAGGCTTTGGATCAGGTTCTTCTACACTGAATGAGTCACACCACATTCACACCAAGACAGGAGAGAAGGGAATCAGGCCCAGGGAATTTATTGCCCAAAGAGACTTTCTTAGTAAAATTGTCTCCTCTTGGTTTCTAATATGGTTCAGGCTTTCCTGGAAATGCCCCTGTCCTTCTATATTGTTCAATAATGAGGATGTGGCTGAGAGTCTCAGGCTAGGTTGACACTACAGACCTATATCGGTATAACTACGTTGGCTTGGGTGTGAAAAATTCACACCCCTGAGCAACATAGTTATATCAACCCTAACGCCCTGTGTAGACAGAGCTTCTCCCACTAACATAGCTACTGCACCCAGGGGAGAGCTCTCTCCCATTGACCTAGGAGCGTCTCACTTACGTGTCATAGTAGCACAGCTGCATCAGTGCAGCTGTGCCAGTGGAGTGGTTTTCAGGTAGACGTGCTCTCATTTGCTTTGCTGGACAAGGCCTTGTTGCAGCTTTGGCAGTGTCGTCTCTTATAACAAGTTACTGGAGATGGTTGAAATAAAATGGCAATTGTTTTTCTTGGGAATTTTTATTTTCTGGGAGGGAAAAGAGGTATTATTTTTAATTAAAACTGAATGTGTTTTGGTTTTCAGTGAAAATGTTCCCTTTCCAGTTCAAAAATCAAAGATTTTTTACCAAAAAAGAGGCCATTTTCAATTTTTGGGTTTTCAAAGAAAACTGGAACATTACAGTGAAAATGGGCAAAACTTTTCCTCAACATATTTATTTCAACCAAAATGGAAAATTTTCCACAAAAATTTCCAACTCTAGAAATGGTACTGTGATGGCTAGTATGCTGTGCCCATCCGGATCCAATCACAGGATCCAGGCCTACCTGTTTACATCGAGGAAGTAGCAGAGCTGAATCCATCCAAACTGCTGTCCAGTGCCCTAATGTTTTGTGAGCTCCTGGAGCTACTTTTATGTGGGCAGAAAGGCGCAACGTTATTTCTAGCTCCTCAGCCATCTATAGGTCTGTTAACTACAGGCATGTCTACACTACAGCAGCTACCATGCAAAGCTACAGTTATGCCACCATAGCACAGATGTTTCCTTTGGGAGTTTCCTACATGAGATTTTCTGTCAGTGCAGAAATCCATGTCTCCAAGAGGAAGTTGCTAGATCAGTGGAAGAATACTTTCTTCAATTTAACTGCATCTACACTGGAGATCAGGCAGGCAATCAGGGTGCAAATTTTTTCACATCCCTGAGGGACTTAGCTAGGTGGATCTATTTTTAAGTGTAGACCAGGTCTACATTCACCCTCTCTCAAACATGTACTTACTACAAAAATCTTACACCATCAACTACCGTGGAGTTACAGTGTATGTGAATAGCAGCATCTTTGTAGTTACTGTAGTTATTAGCAGGGTGGACACTGAGGCATAGACTAGTCCAAACTTGCTTACCCCATGGATACATACTTTGGCAGCTAGCCCACACCATTGACCATACTGCTGTGGCCATGCTACTGTTTTTAGTGTGCTACTTGAACAGCACTAGGCATGTCTGTCTACCCATGCTGGGAAGCTCTGTCCCATCTGCTGGGTAGACTTACCCATAGTGACTTTGGACAGGTCTCTTCTCCTCTCTGACTCAGTTTCCCCATCTGTACAATTGGCATAGTAATCCTTAAACACCTCTGTAAAGCGCTTTGAGATAAATGAATCTAAAGAACTACCGTAGAATCATAGAACTGAAAGGGACGTCAATAGGTCTTTTAGTCCAATACCCTGCATTCGAGGCAGGACTAAATAATAACAAGACCATCCCTGACAGGTGTTTGTTTGACCTGTTCTTAAAACCTCCAATGACAGAGATTCCACAATATCCCTAGGCAATTTATTCCAGTGCTCAACCAACCTAGCAGTTAGGAAGTTTTCCTAATGTCAAACCTAAACTGCCTTTGCTGCAATTTAAGTCCATTGCTTCTTTTCTTAGCCTCAGAGGTCAAGAAGAACAATTTTGCACCCTCCTCCTTGTAACAACCTTTTATGTACTTGAAAACTGTTACCATGTTCCCTCCTCTGTCTTCTCTTTTCCAGACTAAACAAACCCAATTTCTTCAATCTTCCCTCATAGGTCACCTTTTCTAGACCTTAATTTTTGTTGCTCTTCTCTGGACTTTTGCCAATTTGTCCACATCTTCCCAGAAGTCTGAACTGGACACACTACTCCAGTTGAGGCCTGATCAGTGCAGAGTAGACAGAACAATTACACCTTGTGTCTTGCTTAGCACACTCCTTCTAATACATCCCAGAATGATGTTTGCTTTTTTTTGCAACAGTGATACACTGTTGATTCACATTCCTACTCCTTCCTAGGCAATCATTTCCCATTTTGATGTGTGTAATTGATTGTTCCTTGCTAAGTAGAGTACTTTGCATTTGTCCTTATTGAATTTCACCTATGTACTTCAGACCATTTCTCCAGTTTGTCCAGATCATTTTGAATTCTAATCCTGTCCTTCAAAGCCCTTGCAACCCCTCCCAGCTTGGTTCATTGTCTGCAAACTTCATAAGTGTACTCTCTATGGAGTCTGTGCCATTATCTAAATCATTGATGAAGATATTGAACAGAACCAGATGTGAGACCGATCCCTGCAGGACCCCACTCAATATGCCCTTCCAGCTCAACTATGACCCACTGATAACTATGCTCTGGGAATGGTTTCCCAACTAGTCATGCACCTACCTTATAGTAGCTCCATCTAGGTTGTATTTCCCTAGCTTGTTTATGAGAAGGTCATGTAAGACAGTATCAACGGCCTTACTAAAGTCAAGATATACCCATCTTTTGCTTCCTCCCTATCTAAGAGGCTTGTTACCTTCTCAAAGAAAGCAATTAGTTTGACATGAGCTGTTCTCACAAATCCATGTTGACTGTTACTCATCATCTTCTAGGCGTTTGCGAACTGATTGCTTGATTATTTGCTCCATGATCTTTCTGCATACTGAAGTTCAGCTAACTGATTTGTAATTTTCCGGGTTGTCCTTTATTCCTCTTGCTATAGGTTGGCAGCACTGCATTTGCCCTCTAGAAATGGAACAGGGAATTGAACCCAGGTCTGGTAGATCCACCACTAGTACCTTAGCAACTCGACCACTCTACTTTAGTCAGATATCAGGGCTCATTTCTCCATCTGGGTCCCAAGCTGCTAGCTGGGCTAGATCTCCCCGATAAGGTACCATTCCCTAAACCGGAATAAGTTATGTGACTTGACCTATGACCCTGATGTCACTCTAAGTTAGCTTTTCTTTTGGGGACACTCAGTTTAACACACACAAAATTAAAGTAACAAGCCCTCATGGGAGCCCTCTGAGGCAAGGATTGTCTTTCAATTTCATGTGTGTCCAGCATTTAGCACCATTGGGCCCTGATCCCTGACTGGCACTTCTAGGCGCTACCCTAATACTACTAATAAATAACAAAAACCTGTGCCTGAGGTTAGTTCATAGTAGTAGTATGAAAGAGAAGTAACACTGCACATCACATTAAATACACTGTCAGTTTTATTTTAATGCAGTGCTGTTGCTACCACTCAGCCCCTGAAAAATTCACTCTGCATTAGTTTTCTGTCTGTTGCTGTTGGGTTGCTGTAAGATTCCCATTTCATTATGCCTTGAATGCTAATAGGCTAATAGGAATAGGACCTGTACACCATATGTATTACAACTCAGCTTTAATCACTCTAAATATCAATCTTTTTATAGTTTTTAAATATGAATTGTGTCCCAGCATTAATGAGCAAATCCTGCTCTCTCCTCTGCTGTCCCAAGATGCAGCAAAGTGTTACTGTTTCTGGGAATGGTGCAGGATTCTTGGGGCCAAGGGCAGGGAAGATGCACCCCTTGACCTCCCCTCCATCCCCAAGCCATCTCCATCCATGCAGATGGGGCCTAAAGTAGGACACTGCAGCATTGAGTCTTTGTGGATCTAGCCCTTTGAAGCCCTAGTCATGGACCAGGCCTCCATTGTGCTCGGTGCTGTATAAACACTCAACACAATGATGGTCCTTACCCCAAACTGCCGAGCTTAGGTAGATACACCCAAGCAGAGTGAGGTTTGAGAACAGTGGACAGGCAAGTTCCTTGGGCATGTCACTTCTCCTCTCTGTGCCTCTGTTTTTCTTTCCCAATGAGTCAACAGTGTGCCCTTGTTGCCAAGAAGGCTCACGGCATTTTGGGTTGTATAAGTAGGGGCATTGCCAGCAAATCGAGGGATGTGATCTTTCCCCTCTATTCGCCATTGGTGAGGCCTCATCTGGAGTAGTGTGTCCAGTTTTGGGTCTCACACTATAAGAAGGATGCGGAGCAATTGGAGAGAGTCTAGCAGAGGGAAACAAAAATGATTAGTCGGGTGGAGCACATGAGTTACGACGAGAGGCTGAGGGAACTGAGATTGTTTAGTCTGCAGAAGAGAAGAATGATGGGGGATTTGATAGCTGCTTTCAACTACCTGAAAGGGGTTTCCAAAGAGGATGGATCTAGACTGTTCTCAGTGGTAGCAGATGACAGAGCAAGGAGTAATGGTCTCAAGTTGCAGTGGGGGAGGGTTAGGTTGGATATTAGGAAAAACTTTTTCACTAGTAGGGTGGTGAAGCACTGAAATGCGGAAGTGGTAGAATCTCCTTCCTTAGAGGTTTTTAAGGTCAGGCATGAGAAATCCCTGGCTGGGATGATTTAGCTGGGGTTGGTCCTGCTTTGAGCAGGGGGTTGGACTAGATGACCTCCTGAGGTCCCTTCCAATCCTGAGATTCTATTATTCTAATTTGTCTTACCTGTTTAGAAAAATAAGCTGTTCAGGGCAGGAGCTGTTTCCCACCATGTCTGTTCAGCAGCCAGCACACTGGGACCCACTAAGCAATACTGTGATGTCAACCACAAAGGGTTTAAAGCAACTGCGCAGATGCACGCGTAAGAGCAGGGGAATAGGTTGTATGGGCTGTGGCTGCTAATCCAACCCTGGAAGCAACTGTGGAATGGCTTCCTTAATCCTCTGAAACATATGGAGGCCATGGAGAGAATCCTCATCTCTTCCCCTCCACGCACATGTGCAGCCTCTTTTCACCAGGCTGTCCTACGCAGGTGTAGCACAGAGGTGATAATGTGACTGCCTGACATCCGCCGGCAGGTGCAGTTTCTTTGTGTATAATCTGGCTGTTTCCTAAGGAACCATCCCTAACCAGGTGTGTGTGAAATTCTGCAATCTTGGTTCTCAGGAGCTGCTGTTATTCTGACATGCAGCTTCACATGCCTGGAGATTCAGGTACAAACACAGCAGCAAAACAGAGTGCAATGCATGGCCCTCCATCTCCCCATTCCTCGCTCCCTAGATCTGTTCGACTGTCCCTGGGCTTCAAATCCACTCAGTGCTGCTGCTGCTATTAATTATGGCAGCTGACACCGCACTGTGCTTAACTGGGAAGTCAGCCTTCCCAGCAGTAATAAGAATAATACCTAGCTCTCATATAGGGCTTTTCAGCGGTAGGTCTCAAAGTGCTTTACAAAGAAGGCCAGTCTCATTATCTCCATTTTACAGTGGAAGGCTAGGAAGGGGAGATGAGTGGGAAGCCCATAGCAGAGCCAGGAAACTCAAGGAGTGCCACCTGGCTTGAATTCCCAACACAGGGAGTTGGATTAGCTGGTTCCTAGATGAAGGAAATAGGAATGGAGACAAATTCCACCAGGGGCCAATGAGAAGAGAAGAAGTCTGGAGCTCCAGGTCTAGTGTTTGTTGGTGAGGAAAGGCTGCTGGAGCAGGTCACTGGAGGTAATTGCACTCCCTTCCCCACACGCAGCAGGGACCCTAAAGACTTTGGGAATAGCCCAGAGTGCCCCAGGCTGCCTACAGCTTCTTTCTCATGGAGAACAGCACAAGTTACTGCTGAAACCATCAGAATTTGGGGCCATTTAGTAGCATTTTTTATGCAACTTTGCCTGGGGATGATGTTGCACAGAACAGGTCTCTCCCAGCCCTGCCTCTTCCCCACCCAGGCACATCTCCCTCCCCGCCACCCAAAGCCATGGAGTCTCAGATATACAGAGATCACAGGGACTTCCCCAGAGAGAAATGATGGTGCTTAGTTCTCAGCCCGTCTCCCTCAGCAAAATTTGGGCCTGCTAAGTTAACTTCATGCTGTTTTCCTGCCCTCTGTTCCTGCTGTTCTTGAGAGGAATGTAGGTTCTGCACCTCTGTCCTCATGCCAGCAAAACTCTCAGGGACAGGAATTCACCTTGAAGCCAGCAGTTGTTTTGCTGAAGGAAGGGCTGAATTAAGCCCTGTATCAGCCCTGCAGCGAACTCTGATATAGTGTAACTCTAAGCCCAGTTGTCCACTGCATTATGGCACTTTTATGCCACTCCAGTGGCATAACTGGGCAGATCTGTTCACCAAGAAATTCTGGTGGCATAGAGGGAGTCTCAAGTTGGCGCAGAGCTGCCATGATGACTCTCGTCTACCTCTCACCCAACCCCTACGGTAAGGGGTTTGGCCTAACCATTGTTGTGCTCTGGCTATCCTCAGCTTCCGGACTGAACCCTTGTGACCATATGCAGTTTTGTGTAAGTTAGAGCAGCCCTGAGCTTGCTCTAACTTATGCTGAATATGAAGAATGCAAAGAAGGCTTAATCACCTTTACAATTATGCATCTCCTGCTCTGAACAGAGTTTGAGTGGAAGTAAGGAGCCAGGTCCTCTATATATAGTAAAGGAAAACGAAAGCCCCATGTTTCAATACATCCAGTACTGACTATGAGGACAGCTAGCTCTCCTTTCCACTGCATTGAGAAGCTCCAAAATCCTAGCCCTCTTAATATATGGGAAACTAAACATAATTCATTCATTATCATTCAATTCAATCATAATAATTGTGAATATTGTAGAAAAGGGTTCTGCTCCATTGTGAGGATTGCAATAGCCTAAAACTCCTTACAGGAAATGTTGTTTTAACTGCTTGTGGCTTGGAGTAAAAGGAGAAATAAAAAAATTAACTATCACTTACAGCTGTTTAAATGTTTTTTTAATGCAAAGAGAAAGCAAAGAAAATGCTTCTAATCAAGCTGGAAAAATAAAAGGCTGATGGCGCAGAGAAGAAGGGGGGCTGGCAAACCCTCCTTGAATGTTTCTATTTCATAAAATCCATCCCAATAAATTGCTTATTCTTCAAAAAGTTACCTGTGCAGTGGAGAAAGAGACATAAAACAGAAAGAGTTTGGATCCCAGGGACAGTGGAATCAATGGCCCTTGCACTACAAATAGGCACAGAGAGGACTTCTTTTGCCATCATCAGTGCTTCAGTGCAGGAAGGGCAAAGAGTAGGGAAACTCCAACCTGGTGGGCTTCAAGTATGTGCAACTCCCTTCATTTGGCTGAACCACTGGGGATTGGAGTGGCGACAGAGCTAAAAGCATGAGCTATTCCATGGGCTGTAATACACGCCTACTGTCAATGGGCTGTAAGAGACACCTACCCACTGTGGATGGGGCACACAGAGGATCTCTAACACACACTCGCCAGTGAGGTTTGCAAACCAGCAGGAATCTGTTGCATCCCAATGGCCGGAGTTAAAGAATGGCCTCTCTCAGTTGTGGGTGGGGAAAGTCTGACCTATTGCAGCACCAGGAGTCTTACCACAGCCTCATTCCCTGATTTGGGGGCAGGATCAGGTGCGGGAATCGGATGGTGACTCTGGATTATGGAAGGTCTGATGTACTTAGAGGGCTGGAGATGGATCTGCAGTCACCAGAGGACTGTCCTGTGTTAAAGCACCGACTGTCGAGTCCCAGCGTCTCTTGATGAGACAGCATCAGTCACACATGACGGCATGCCATATTAGAATGCTGGACTCACAGCCTGATTTGATTAGGGATGATCCTAGGCAGGAGGCACCTGGCACCAAACAGCAGGTGTCTTCCTAGCACTTGGCAAAATCTGAACTAGGTATTAAATGGTCAGTAAAATACTGATGCACCAATAACAATATCTTTGCTCCCAAACCACTCCTCCCTCCTGACCAGTAGGGTGACCAGATGTGCTGATTTTATAGGGACAGTCCCAATTTTTGGATCTTTTTCTTATGTAGGCTCCTATTACTCCCCACCCCATCCCAATTTTTCACACTCGGTGTCTGGTCACCCTACTGACCAGTGTTTGCTTTAATGGAGGCCGAACCCTGTTCTCTGTGCTTGGGGATGGATGTCTTGACAACCTTCTCATGGAAGGTCTGGTACACTAATCTGCTAAGAAATGCACAGCAACCTCTTTGTCACAGAAGGTTAATGCAGGAGAACAGCAGCCAAATTAAATCCTGGTGCCCTCGCTTCATCTCTTTATGCCACCAACCAGGCACACACTGTCTTCCTTTCCCTGACCTTCATCTGTTTTTTTTTTTTTGCCCTTCTAGGTTTTGTAAGCTCCCTAAAGGCTTTGTGTAGGTACTCACAGTATCTGGTATGTGTTGTGGGTTACTCTAATATAAATGGTGGTTTATATTAGAGTAACCCACAGACTTTTTTCTGGTTTTAAAACCAGAAAAATATCATCTTCTGAAGCAGCTGAGAATGTCTAAGCCCCTTACGTGGCTTGAATCTCTGCTCAAGGCCCTGCTTCATTTACTTCACGGGGCAAAGTATTCCTGCTAGAAAGGATAGGCACCTGCATTCTCATCCTGCTACAGCTTTCTTGGTCATTCATGGACATGTAGACCAGTTTATTTACGGCAGCGAGTAATGCCATCTGGTGGTGAAAATGTATATTTAAAGAGCCACCATTTGAGTTTCTTCAGCAGGATCTCAGCATTTGGAATTAATATTTAGTCAAGCAATACTAACCACATTTTGTATCTCCCTCCCTTCAGCTTAACTTCTCCACCTTGTCTATTTCTGCATTATTTCCTTAGTTCTTCCACCCTGCCTGCTTCTCAATGGAAAACTTGTGCTACGCTTTATTTACTGTCATAGGAAGGTTACTGATTACCCAATTGGCCTAGATTTCATTTTGGACTTGGTGGTTATTTTGAATGTACCGACACACATGGCTGACAGCTTCTAGTCTAAGCACTGACTTGTCTGATTTTGTATTTCTCTATAACACTATATGGCAACTCACACAAGTGTAAAAGGAAACAAATAATGGGATTATTTCCCCCCAGATTTCCCCTGATCCAGAGGAAGAAGGAACTAATTTAACATTCCAAGTATTCATGTCCTCCTTTTAACCACTGGGCACTGGGTGTATCTGCGGCACCTGTTACTCTTCATATAGCTTATCTGGAAAGCTTCATTCTGGTACTTGAGGGATAACAGTGTGTGAATGTTCATAATTTTGATTTGAAATGGTCATTTAGGACTTGAGTCAATGCCAACTGAAGTCAATGGAAAGACTCTCATTGACTTCTAGGGGCTTTGGATCAGGCCTTTAAACATGTGAATGAATAAAAAAATAAATTGGATTATGTTTTTTCTTTTCTCATCATGAAATAGCTGTTACTCCATACTGAGGACTGTTTGGTTTTGGTTTTTATTTAATTTTTCCTCGAGAATTTATCTGTGTTTACCACTACTACAACAAAACCAGGTAAAAATCGGTGCACAAAACTATTAATTTTTCTGGGTAAATATCGGGGCTTATTGTAGTAGACGGAAGGACGGGGGAAAAAGTACTCAGTACATTCATGCTTTGGCGAATGAAATTCAGTGTGGTTTGCTCCAGAACTAAAACAGAACTCAAAACACAATGCCACTTCTGAGTTTAAGAAAACAATACATCTCTAATCCCCAAATAAAACTTTTCATTTGAATAAACAGTTTACTGTTGTAGACTTAGAACTATTAGCCTATATATTTACATTTAATAACTGAGACATATCATTTGCAGCACAACTTCATCCTTTTCTCCTGGTTTTTTTAACTTTCAAATACTTCCTCGTGTTCTGAAACGTATTCTGAGACAGATTTTCATTTCTTCCCATTTTAGTGTGTCAGATCTTTAAACCATTATCTGCTAACAGCCTGAAATGTGTAGGTGGTGGGTGTGAGATTCATCAGAATCTTCAGAGCTTGCGTGTGTACTTGTTTATTGTGTGTATCTTCTCTACTTAATACATAGCCTTACTTCAACACAGACTAATGTATTATTGTAATACATGTATATCATGCAATGTATTATATTTTCCTGATAGAACGAGTTATTTTGAATATAGTTGAATGATACAAAAGTGGGGTGAAATCAGTGAAAAAAACAAATAATACTTTTCGTAAAACTCGGGATTTTTTTTGGTAAAAATCTGTTCAAACTGAAAAAGCAGGGGCTTATCCATCCATACTCCATGCATGAGAGTCAAGTGTCCAAGGGAACCTCTCTGCGTGACACCCTCAGTTGCAGGTTTGACCTTAGTAATAAGGTCAAGGAGGCTTGCACTAGTCAGGCATGGTAAGGACTTTGATCAAGGAATATAGGATGTGAATTACCAGATGCATTGACAGAGTGAGGGCAGCTCCTAGAAGTAGGATGTTTTTATTTTCAAATTTTATAGACTTAAAGAAGATTCTGGATACACAGATTGCTTGATATTTATACAAGTCTTTTGCTTTGTAAATGTTTTAATATAGTGTTCTGAAATGGCCATGGACCTGATACAAAACTCATTGAAACTGATGGGAATCATTCCATTGTCTGCAGTGAATTTGGCTCCAGTTCTAAATGAGTGATACCTTGCGCTTACAGTGCATAATGCCTTTCACTCAATTTGCTCCAAACAATCTAGCAATGTAATTATCCCCATTTTATGGATAGGGAAACTGAGCCAAAAGCCAGTAAGGTGACTTGCCCAAGGCTACAGAGTTAATTAGTGACAGAATTGAGAGTAGAACTTGGGTCTCTGGGCCCCAATGTTCTGTTCTAACAGACAATGCTATCATCCGATACTTGTTTTCTGAATCTGATTAAAAATAAATTATTCTTAATTTTAAAGTGTCTAGATGTCTATATTTGTTGTGCAGAGGAAGCTTGCATAAGAACTTCCTTTGTTCTAGTCAGCACTCAATGTCTCTTGCTTTCATGATCATCAGTCCTGCCAAAACCTTTTATATCTGCCTTTAAAAATAATCAGAAACCACTGGTTGATGGTGGATTTTGTTTTTCCCCTGAATATGTTCAAAATATAAAAGACAATGAGCCAGACCATCAGGTAGAGTAAATCAGTGTAGTGCCACAGAAGTCATGGAGCAATATTGACTTACACCAGCTGAAAACCTAGTCAGCCCCGCTATCTTTCTCTGAATCTGGCCCTAATAGTTCAGACAAGTTCTGCAACTGTGAAACCTCACAAGTCTATAGAGAATTTTCCACTGTCACCTGCCCTGCCTTGAGTGCTTCTGTTCGACAATAGACACCATTCACATTTCTAATTCAACACTTTTATTGGAACAGAGGCTCAGGTCCCTGACACTGTTAACAGCATGAGAGAATCCAACTGGTGTGCATGCTTTCTGAAAACAGGAGTTCAAAAACGCAGGCTCAAAGATGACTATCTTGGAGCTCCTCCATGGTTGCTGATAAAGCTGCTTCAGTTGCCCTGTTTCGACTGGCTTTCAAATACAAGCTGATTTAGTGTTGCACAGGATTGCTGGGTTCAGCAATTGCCTGCTCCAAAGCCACGGAAGTCCAATGGAAAGGCCAGGATTGCCTTAAATCAGCACTGGATGGGGTCCCAGATATTCCTCTTCAGCCATCTGTCTTGTCTTCAGATTTTTCTCTCTGGAGGAGGTGTTACTGAATCCTCCATCACACATCAGAAGACCAGAGTAAATGACTGAGGTTTACATCTGACAATTGACCATCTGAATGAAAGGGGCATATTCTTTGGAATCCATGGAATACAAATGCACAAGCTTCAAGTGTATAGTTTGCTAAGACTGGGCCAGAAGCCAAGCCTCAAAATACAGCGTTAATGCTGACTGCTGCCACCAAAAGGCAGGGCAGCATGTGTTAAGCATGAAATATCCAAGGGCAGGTGTTACAGGGAAGTAATACACTAGCCTTCCCCATCCACCCACATGAAATCCCAGTGATTCAATGGAACTCCACATAAGCACAATGGTCTACCCACACTCAGTTACAGGAATGAGCAGTCAGAGGCTGATCCAGAGTCAATCAGAACAGAAAGACACTTTATCTTCACTAAGCTTTGGATCAAGCTTTGAGATGGACTGTTAGCATAGGACCTGTCCTGACCTAAGTATGGCTCTGTCCTATACAATAGATTGTCATGTATGGGCACTAAAACTCACTAGAAATGTATGAACAGTTTATAAAATGATAAGGGCTTCAGTCCAACATTTAAGTCTTTGTTGGGTTCTTTTACAACCTCATGATTTATTTATTTTTTTATTTTTAAAAGCTACTTTAAGAAGCACAAGGAAGTTTTTATTTAAAAAAGCAAAATGATCTCTCTGCACTGCAACAGCTCAACTGGTTAATGCTCATGGCCCATACTGTCCACAGTGTCTGTGTACCTGAGAATCATTCCTTTGCATTGCACAGAAGACAATGCAGTAGAAACCAAATACATAAAATTGTCTGCAAGTGGCACTTGACTCTTAGGTGTTAATATTCTTTCAAATCATTGAACTTGCACCATAGACCAATCTCTTGCCGATTAGTAAGTCAATGCAAACAATAAATCCCAAGCCACGCAGAAAACAAGAAAGTGCTTCCATGTTGAGCACTTCTTTGATTAAAAATAAAAAGTGTTTAATTTTCCCCTACCCCAAATTTTGTACAAAAATGTTTCTTGGACTGGACCCCTCGGTTTGCTGATCGTCAGCGCAGAGAGAAATTTTACAGCCACAGTTATTCATCATTCTCCTTAAAACCTAATATAGCCGAGTGTTAGAATGATATCTGCGTCCTAAGGAACACGTCAGAACACTAGCCCACTTTCTGTAGTAAAACCTATTTCCATTCGGCAGGGGAGAGGAAAACACATGCTTTTCAATACACGACTTGGATCATATAGTAAATGCCAATTACTTTGGAAAAATGAACAACCACCCCAGGCCACATTTTGAAATAGCCAGTTGGGCTGAAAAACCAAGTGAAGATTGGAAGGGACCTCATCTAGTCCAACTCCCTGCTCAAAGCAGGACCAATCTCTATTTTTGCCCCATATCTCTAAATGGTCCCCTCAAGGATTGAGCTCACAACCTTGGGTTTAGCAGGCCAATGCTCAAACCACTGAATGATCCCTCCCCCATAAAGGGACAGATACCTAATCTCTTAGTGAATATTTCATCACCTAACCAGGGATTTGAAGCCTGGACCTTCAGATTGAAAATCTCATGCTCTACCAACTGAGCTAACCATGCATTCTGTTTACAAGAATAAAAGCAGACTCTATTTTGAATGCAAAATCTGGACATGTGCTCTTTCCCCTCCCACAAAATTCACTGTCTCCATCCTGAGATTTGGAAATGCAGATGGGCTGCACGCATGGGGCTGTAGTGAAAAGAGTGAATACTGTGAGCTATGCTGCGAGTCAGCTTTGTGTTCCTTTGGAATGGTTCAGCAAGGCACCACTGGTGTGCAGTACAGGCAGTATTGGTGTACAGTCATTAGAGGGTATTTTACAAAGTTCCCCATCTCCGAGTGTCCAAGCATTTTCCTGCTGTTGCTTAATTCAGATATAGCCTATTTCTTTGTGAGGCCTGTTTTGGGCAGTTCCCCTTGATTGCTCGGTCCTTCAGCTCTCATATAGATTGTGCCAATCACAACCTGTCTTCCATTTGGGCAGTTATACTTGGAAGTAAGCTCCACTCCTTGCCACAGCCTCTTCTTCTCCAACCAGAAGAGACTTGGGCCCTGCTCTTGCAATGTGATTGGTACATTCAGACTCTCTGCACCCACACAGTGCACTCACTGCAGGATTGGGGCCTTACGAGCTTTAGCCTAGTACCCTGAATCCCCTTCAGCATGAGTTTAGTAGCTCTTCTCTGGACTCTTTCCAGAATCCATCAGTACCCATGAAAGTAACATGCCCCAAACTCTCCCTATGTTATATATAGACGACAATGTGCAATAATGAATTCGTGTGCACTAAGCTGGGGTTTCATAAGCTTTCAAACAGAGATAAAGTATTAGCTCATTACCAGCCATCAATGCACTCAGTTCCCCAGCCATATGAAGCACTCCTATTCCTCTGAGTGGCTGCTCCCAGGGGCTGGTATGAAGGTGAGTTCTCCCCGTGCAGAGAGATCCCATTGCGACATGTCCTATAGGGGCTCAAATAAATCCCTCTATTAACAAATGTCTAGGGAACGAAAAGTTAATCATAAGAGCTATTTATATAGAGACCTGGAGGCAACTGTGAATTACAAGATTATTATGTTCCTTTGCTGTTACCAGTGACATTACAAACCATGGGCTGATCCCCCTTCTCAGGGCTCTGGTGTGGGAGGAAATCTCCCTGAGAAAAGCCCTTGCCAAATTCCTCCTGTCCCCATCCAGCTTCCACCTTCTTCTCCCGCTGAACCTCCACAGGATCTGGGGATACACTGCTACAGGGGTGACTGCGACTGTCCCTTCTCTATGGAAGGGAGCAGGTGTGCAGGTGGAAGGTCCCCTCTGTACAGATAAAGGAGAAGGGAAATGGTTTTGCCGAGGAGCACAGTGTGAGTGGCCTGGGACATCACCAGCAACCCAAAGATGCCATTACAGCCTTGCTGCTGAAAGCTAATTTTGTTTAAAGGGGCTGTGATAACTAGCTGGCTGGGTGTCCATAAGGTGTGATAACTGAAGTACGGGGGTGGGGGGTTGAGGGGTGAGGGAGAGTAGCTCCCTTCTGGACACCCAGCCAGCCAGTTAGCTGTAAAATCCCGCTTGGTGTCTGTTCTCTGCTTGCCTGTAAAGGGTTAACAAGCCCACAGGTAAAAGAAAAGGAGTGGGGACCTGACCAAAAGAGCCAATGGGAAGATAGAACTTTTTAAAATTGGGAAAGAAACTTTCCCTTTGTCGGTTGTTCTCTGGGCTGCAGGGACATGGAGCAGCAATGCTGTAAACAGCTTTAAGCCAGGTATGATGATAGATTATCAGTTCATACCTCGAACCTACTTATCTGGAGCCTCAGATATGTAAGTAAAATTAGGGAATGTCTAAAAAAACGCAATTAGGGTTCTTTCTTTTATTTCTTATTGGCTTGTGGACTCCTCTGTGCTAACCCCAGATGCTTTTTTTTGCTTGTAATCTTTAAGGGTGAGGGTACCCCGCAAGGAGGAATTCCCAAGTGCTCCTTCCTGGGTCCAATGGATTTTTTTTACATTTGGTTGGTGGCAGTGTTTACCAAGCCAAGGTCAGAGAGAAGCTGTAACCCTAGGAGTTTAATACAAGCCTGGAGTGGCCAGTATTAATTTTTAGAATCCTTTTGAGCCCCCATCTTCTGCATTCGGAGTGACAGAGTGGGGAATCAGCCTTGACAGGGGCTATGTCAAATTATACATTTTTAAAAAAACAAGCCAACAACCTTCCTTCACCGTGTTTTTAGTATCAACCTAGTTTAAATAATCTAACTGAATTTTAAAAATCTAATCTGGTTTTAGCACCATCACGTTAACTACCTTCTTGCATTTCTCTTGATCTGGACAATGAAATCACCTCCTAGTTAGTTTTGTTTTTAGGTTCTCTTGCACTAATACAATGATATGGGCCAGGTTTGGATGTTCTGACTCACCTTGAATAGTTCATTGCTCCATCAAATAGTCCCTCTGAAGTCAATGGGCCAGATGCTCCAGTGTGATACCGTGTACCATGTAACCAGTGCAAAGTGGGCTAAGAGGATGGAGATGGCCTGTGAAACTTTCTGCTTGTGGAAAGCTAGCAAAGTCATCCCCATCGCCCAACAGCACCAATGGGACATCTTGTCCTATTTAACATGAGCAAGAGGATCCGGATCTGGCCCTTGGTTTGCAAATACTGCAGAAGGTTATGTGTGGTTCAGAAAGGCCTTCCACTGGCATTTCTTAAAAATCCTGGCAAAATCTAGTTTGGTTTTAGGTTTTGTCTGATACAGTCTGGGGGCAGATTTGATCTGACACGTTTCCTTCTTGGATAATATGGATCAATATTTTATCAATCTTTTCCCTCTCACTATTATTCCCCTGCTCCCTTCACCGCCTATGTTCCCTACCTGCTACTTTGCCTTCTTCTCTTTTTCCCCCTTTGAGTGGCCTATCCTTTAACCATTACCAAACAGTGTCACTTGAAATGCAGCATCGTCACACAAATCTAAGAATCTTGAGATGCACAGCAGCTGGGAGACTTGGCATCTTTCCAGATACAAGGATTTCATATTAGACTGAAGTAACTACTTCAATAATAACAACTTCAGATTTCAAAGTCTCCCTGTGGAGTTTCTCAGCGCAACCCTCCCCCTTCCTCCCCCGGAAGAGCCCTTAGAACCACTGTCAACCTGATATTTTTTTTAATTGACTACTGCTTTTAAAATTGCCATTTCTGGTTGAACATCCTAGATACAGTGAATTCAGCTGGTACAAATCAGTGTCAAGGGAGCTGCGCTGATTTACAACAGCTGAGGCTCTGGCCAGTATATCCTCATTTTCTTTTTAAAATATCCCTGAAGTATTTTCAACTGGGGTGTTCTTCTGGCCAGTTTCTTTCAGTCAGGGAGAAAGAAACTGACCCTGCAAAGGAAACAATGAAATCACCTTTTGCAAAGTGCTGTCAAATGTAAACAAATGGTGTGTGTGTGTGTGGGGAATAAATATTTTAATCCAGTTGCTTCTGTCAGTTATAGTAACCTCCTGTCTTACATGTATCTATAGTAGGTCCACTCGTTTCCAAGAGAAATCTGCTTTTTAAGGTGATGTTGTCCCTTCAATAACCACTCCTCTCCCTATCTATTCCCCCCATTGGCCACAATCTTCTAGCTGTGCAGTTAGCAGTTTAAAGTACTAACTCTTCCCATCTATTAATCCACAAATGGAAAGCATCATTCTAGTGAACATCCAACATGATTGGTTGAGATGGCTTAGCCAGTTAACGCCTGTGCCGTTGGGTCTCACTTTGAAAATGATAAAATCTTCCCAAGAGGTAAAAATAGATGTGACAGTATCACGCTATTATAAAGTGAGCTCATTGTTCATTAATGGCTCCAGATCCCTGACTTAGTAATAACTTGCCTCCTTGACATAAAGGCTTTGGCTATCCTGGAAGCTGATTTCATTCACCTCTATGGTTTGGTTTGGAAAGAACAGCCATTGTTCTCTATGGCTTTTACTGGATGGATGGGCAGGACCAGGTGGGAGATGCGGCTCCACAACCCACTCAGCTTGTCAGTGTCCATGTGGTTGTAGGAGCTGGGAGTGTTGGCATTGGTGAATTTGGCCCAGAGGAAATCACGGACTCTCTCCTCGACCTGCTGTAGGTCTATATTAGCCTCCAGCTTCTCTTCCTCCAGCAGGACTGTTAAAAGCAGCACCACGTCTTTGAAGGCCGCGCTCTCGTGGTCGCAGTACTTGTAAAAGATCAAGGTGGAGCCAGCCGGCAGCGATTCGAACCGGTGCACCACTGCGGCCCTCTTGCCCTCCTCAAAGCCAGTGCTCAGCTCATAATCGATCTCCAGTTTAGCTTTGTCGCTGCTGAGCGTGGCTTTACCAGCTCCGTCAATCTGGATTGTGCTGGCACGGAGTGAGGTGGAGTAGGCATCTGCAATATGGTTGCTCAGGCACTTTAAGGTTTCTTCACTTTCACGGGCAGCAGTAAAGATTAAAATAGCTGGCTCGGTATGACTGGAAGTGTTGAGATGCCTCTGCAATAATTTTCGCCCTCTAACCCACAGGTAGGAGCTTTGGCCCGGAAAGCTGTCCTTCAGCTGGTTAAATCCGGACAAGAAGGCCTCTAAGGCTGGATTTTTTGGCACATGGTGGGGCTGAGAAGTATAGGAGCCATAGCAATATATGCTGAGACAAAGCACAACCATCACGAATCCCAGTAAAACTGAAGGAGAGGCAAGACCTGTTAGAGAAGGTTGAGGGGAAGGGACAAGAGAGAGAGTCAAAGAGTCCAACATGAGTGCAGTGGCATGCTGGAGGCTAGCACAGAGCTATGCCTTTGTCTTTATCCTTCTCCAGACTCCAACACCTGCTTTCTAATGGAAATGGTGAGCTCACCACATCACCCTAGTGATGGCCCAGAAAATGTTTAATGTACCATTGAAAAAGAACCCTCTTCCCTGAGGTTCAGGGACTTGCTCTGCCACTGAACAGAGAGCCCTACAAATCCACAGACTGAGCTACGCCCGGCAGCTTCGGAACCATGGGCGTGAGATCCTACACAGTCCCTTGGGAAACTTCAGTCCTTTATGTGATTTATTGCCTTTTTCCCCTAGAATTTAATGCCCCAAATCCCAATCCAACAGCACTTTTTCACAGCTGTTTTTTAATGCAGTTTTGTAGGCCATCAGCTTAGGGCACTCACTGGAGTGGTGGTGCCGCTGTGGTATTTAGAATCCTAAAAGCCATCGGCTTTCAATGGGATTTTGGCGCCCTTAAGTGCCTAAATCCATTTTGCAAATGAGATTTGGGCTCCTCACTCAGCTGAGCGCAGCAATGCCTAAATATCTTTAAAAATCTGGGCCTTAGCAAATTGCCCAAGATCCCACATGCCGACCAGAAGATTGAATTGCAGTGCCCCAAGTCCAGGCTAGCCACCTAGCAGCTGGATGAGACTCAGCCTATTAGCTCAAATCTTAAATAAAGATTTAGATGATTCACTTTAGTCACCTTTTCTTAAAATCTTTGCCAGTATTGCTGAGTACATGTACCTTGTTGGGTATTTATTTTAAAGAGACAGTGGCTGTGCTACGTCCCTGCAGGGAGAAGGGAACACATTCCTTGGAGGGCCCTGTCATTGTTGTCAAGGCTTGGTGCTGTGGGGTTGGGTTATAGGGAAGGAAGCATGCCTTCCTGCACAGTGAGCAGGGTGTGTCCCCGCTCACCTTTCCATGCCCTGGGAACTTTAAGGAAATCCCATGTATTATGGGACTGAGCCAGACGCATCTTCGTGATGGATGACAGCTGCTTTCCATTTCAAACTCACTTCTCTAAAATCCTCAATAAACTACATTTTCAGCAGTTTTCACAAATCCCGGGCAAAAGGGTTAATCCACCTCCACAAGAGCCTCCTGTCAACACAGGGGGGTAGGCTGGTATAACCACGTTGCTTAGGGGTGTGGATTTTTCAGTGACGCAACTATACCAATGTAAATTTGTAGTACAAACCTGACCTGAGAGGCCTGAGTGAAAGGTCTGAATGTGTTGCATTATCTGATCCTGGTTGCTGATTGGTTCCAGGGGAACTGTGAACAATGTAATGCATGAGGAAACCTTTCCGTTCTCACCATTGCCTAAAAAGGACTTTTCCTTCTCTGGCGTTGCTTCCTGCCTGGTCTCTGTCTCTTGTGGATGGGCTTCAGCCTCTGACGTCACCACTGTGGGTCAGATATTTAAAAAAAAGGAAGATGAAGTTTGCCACTCACTGGTAAAGTCACAAATTAGTCTAATCACACTACTAAAATAAAGTCTGCATCCATAGAACACAAGGCAAATCTGTGATACTGCTTTGAGCTGCAGATACCTCTGCTTTAGGAGGCTGTCATCACCCTGCAAAGAAGGGAAAGGAACATGCACCTCTTTAAAGCCCTTCACAATTTCCCTTCTTCCTGAGCAGGAGAGAGTCCCACTCATTGAGAATAAGCCAGATGGGATCTGTGCTGAGCTTCATCCCTACTCGGCTCTTTAGAAACTGCTGCTTGCCCCAGGTCAGCTCAGCCTCCAAATCTTGGATAGAACAAGGATCTTCGTAACATGCTCCACCAGCAAGCATCAGTGGGGACAGGGCAGGGAGGCTGATGAGAGTTGTTTCTTACCCACGAAGGTCTCCTCAATAGCTGCAAAGCTGGGTGAAATGCCCTATGAACAGAAGCTGCCATGGCATTGTGATTAAATGCTTAAAGTGTGGTTCTACTCTGAAAAGTGTCTATATAAGAAATAAACCTTCTCAGAATAGCTCTGCTCTCGGCGCGTACTCAGTCAGACCTGCTGAGTTTAGTGACAAAAGGATATTCTTGCTGCTCGTTACTTCTGAACCAGCGCAGCCCAGAGAGAGTGAGCTAGAGCAGCAGTTCTCAGCCAGGGGTCTGAGGCCGGCTGGGGGACCCCGAGCAGGTCTCAGGAGAGTCTTCCAAGCAGAGCTGGCATTAGACTCACTTGAGCCCAGTCAGCAAGCTGAAGCTTTGCCGCTCCAAGCCCTGCCACCTGGGGCTGAAGCCAAAGCATGAGCAACTTAGCTTCGCGGGGACCCTGAGGCCCTGAGCAATTGCTCTGCTTGCTATCCCCAATGCCAGCCCTGGCTTTTACACAGGGGTGCTGGAACAATTTGTACAGTGGGGGTGCTGAGAGATATTGAACCAAACTGTAAACCCTGCATATGATGGAAACCACTTCAAGACAGGGGGTGCAGCTGCACCCCCAGCTTCCCGAGTTCCAGCACCTCTGCTTTTATATGAAGAAAAACAGTTGTTGTTGCACAGTTGGGTCGTAGAGTTTTTACAGCACATTGGGGGGCAGCAGAAAGAAATAGGTTGAGAACCCTTGAGCTAGAGTCTGTTCTGCTTTGTGCATCATCAACAGGATTATCACTAACTTTCAATCAGCCACATTCGTGTGTCCATTTATTAAAGGTAATCTGGTTCTACGGGTGTCACTGAGGTCACACTTTGGCTTGCAGAACCTCTTCTGCTGCTGGTGGGGGTGATGATACACAAGAAGGAAATAACTAGGGCCGGTTGAACATTTTCCATTCAGAACTGTTTTTTCCAATGGAAAATTGGGGCTTCAATGAAACAAAACTATTTGTGAACAAAGTCCCTGGTCGCTGTGAAGACTGAACTTATTGTTGGAAAAAACAAACCTGCGAAAACCAACAAAGAGCTTTCATTTTATGATTAAAAGTCTAAATTTTCCACAGAACAGAAACTCATTTGCTGACCAGCTGTAGAAGCAACCGTGTTGACTCTGAGGCCAGAATGAGTCTGCAGGGCTGGCAATCTGGGAAAACATCTCCCTGCTTGTAAACTTGGCACATGTGATTTGCAATCCTTGACTTAGGGACAAACCCCTCAATGCCATTCTTACAAAGCCCCTTTTCAGACATTAACCACACACTAAGTTGAAGGCAAGGGATCTGCAGAGACCTTAAACATGGCAGCACTTTGTCGTGCAAACTACTTTTGACTCACCTTTAGCTGAGTGTCTCTTCCTTGCTGTGTCTTGGGGTCTCTCTCCTTCCTTGTTTGAGATACTCTCTTTCGTTGGTTCCAGGAAGTCTGCAGATGGAAGTGTGGTTTCTTGGATGATGGGATCTTGTGGCTCTCCTCTGGGGGTGGGTACACTGTTCTCCTCTTGTGTTGGGGGTTCCCCTATGATTTTCTCCTCCAGAGCAACTGGCACTGAATATGTTTTCCTTTCACCTAAGGACGATAACGTGTCTTTGTCCAGGGAATAGCCTGGTAAACTCATTGTGTTAAGGTTCAGAAGGCATGGAGACTCCTCAGTGTGTGTTTTCAGAGAAGTTCCATCAGAACTCACTGGCCTTCCCTCTGAGGAATCCTCTTCATCTACTGTGGAGGGGCTTCCAGACACACTGTTTGTCTCTTGGGGACCTAGCGTTTCTATTTCTGGGGAGATTTTCAGTTGGACAGAACCAGAATCTTCAATCATCTTTTCTTTGTGGGTCCTCAATACATTTTCATCTTCTTGGACCTGGGGAGTGCTCTCCTCCTCTCTTCTCATCAATTCTTGGTCTGGGTAGGCTGTGGGATCAGAATGCCAAATACTGTTTATTTTCTTTAATATAATGGTCAAGAATACTTAGTTGCTGAGTAGTTTTCTACAAACTCCCACCAAAACTCCTGGTTTTATATGCTCCAAAGTTGACGCATAACAAGAATGGGGATGAGATTCCCAGGACCCCTCACCACTAATGGTCTACACTGGGCCATCTTCATAGAAGTCTCAACCTGGCCTCTAAATTTGTGCCTGCCACTCTGCAAATACAATCATTTGTTCACGCTAACGGTCCTGCAAAGATTGGATCCTGGCTATTTTAGAAATTTACCCCTTTTTCTGTACTCTACACCCAGCTATCAAGACCAGCTGGGACACATAAATGGTCACTGAGAGTCTTAGGTGGAAGTCCCTTGACTCTGAAAGTACAGTCCATCTAATTGCAGGATATGTCATAAAGCCTAACTATGTATCTGGGGTTTTCCTAATTGGTAGGTCAAGGAGAAGAGGATGTAGGTTATGTTTTGTGGTTTGGGGAGTTTCTACTAATGTTGTTGACATGGTAGCAGATTGATCTGAGTGATTTCAAAACATTTATTTGCAACTACTGTACATAAAAAAATATACCTTGCTCCTGCTATATTTCTGATCCTTTTTCATTAACTTTCTGTGGCTGTTCTACCAAAGAATTCAGGTACGTTTGCAGAAACAGAAATTGAAAGCAAATATTAGAGAATATTTGCACAAAGGAAGTTTTGAACTTGTAAATATAAGTATCTGTGCCAGAAATCTGAATCTTAGACTTCCAATCAGGGAACAAACAACAGGTAAAAGTAAGCTATAAGATGTAGCAAAACTACCCAACATGGTTCAGATTTCAGATACTGAATATTTGCAATAACCTGCTCACAAAAAAATCTGCAAATCAAGAACTATTGTCATAGGGAAATTATTCAGCAAACAATTTTGAATACAAAATAAATCTGACAAAATTGTAAGATGCTCCCAGACAATTCAAGAACAGGGAAAAATATATATCTTTGTTGAATACAATATTTACTATGAATTATCCACTGAATTCTATTAGCATCGGTGTGGATTAGGTAAAGTGATCTTATGTGTTCAGGAGTTCTTTGGGGGGCAAAGGGGACTATCATTTATCTATTTTACACTAAAGCTGTGGTTCTCAAACTTATTTGATTGCGCTCTCCTTCATTGTGTCTGTAGTAGTTTACACCCCCCACCACACCAGTATATATACCGATAAAAATAACCAGCTTGCAACTCTCACTAAATATGAAAAACAGTAAGGCACTGATTCAAACAGAGCCAACAACCCATTGTAACAAGAGCAAAAGCAACACTGCAATTGTGGTTGATGCCTACAATTAAAGGCGTACCCAGGGTCTTAGCAAATGGATTAACGTACAAATGGCAACAACTCTGTATAATGCTATTTATACTTACCAGAAATCCGTCAAAATGCACAGGACCTGATATGTCTGGAGGAATCAGCTTTGCTAGCTATTCATTGCTGTGGGTAAACTGGGTGCAGTTTTTCCCCCTAAAGCTTCGCACGCCCCTTCACCCTTTTCCCCCAATTTGAGAATCTCTGCACTAGAGAATAAAAGTACTCAGTATATGTAGAAACAAAATAAATTGTCCAGTTAGATTTCTGAATACCCAAGTTGTGCACAGGTAGTTGGTGTAAGGATCATTCTGTTTTACATATGCAAAATCTGGGGCCAGCAAGCTAGAGGCCATGTGTTGAACAGTTGGTCTATTATGTGACCAGCTATAATTTCCTGGTCTCTGGGTTCTGTGGAATTTGGATGTCAGAACTGATCCAATTCTTCTTTGTATGGAAAACATGCCCCCTACTGGGGTTCTGGAACAATTTATATAGTGGGGGTACTGAGAGCCATTGAACCAAACTGTAAACCCTGTACATGATGGAAATCGCTTCAAGCCAGGGGATGCAGCAGAAGCACCCCAGCATCCTTATTTCCAGCACATATGGTCCCCTAAATCCACAACACACTCACTTCTCAAACATAACTATATCCATGTTCTTAGGGAAACTGGGAACTTTAAATTCAGCTCTGCTTCCATTATTTAGTTCATCTGAAATAAAAGCCAATTTGTTAATTGCCCCAAATATTGGCCTGTACAACCCCTGACCACCCCTGTTCCACAAGATTAGACTTTCATTTAGGTGCTTGAAGCTTGATTATTTCAGAGGTCAGGAAGAAATTCTCCTCTATAGCAGAGCACAATTAGATAACTGTACTGTGTTAATGTGTTGGAGGTGCAGGGTCGAGAAGGTTCTCTTTTTCTGAGGCACTGGGTGTTGATCATTGTCATAGATAGAACCGTGGACATAGGATAGGTATCTATGGTCTTGTCAACACAGGAATGGCTTTTTCTCACAACACTATGAAATTCAAACCACTAGGTTTTCTTTAAGTATGAGAGAGACCAGTAGTGACTGTCAGGGGATTCCTTTTATTGAACTGGAAATACAGAAATTAAACATGCTTTTTCCTTTCCAGGTTTTAGTGTCATTGAGTAGATTTTCTCTTCTGGTGTGTCTGAAAATGCAGTAGCTAGGGGCTATAGCACTGGAGACATGCATGGAACTCCCTTAAGACTCTGGTTTTCAAGGAGAACTTTGTTTAAATACAGATGCTCTAACACACACACACACTCCAATGACAAATACAACAGTACACGAATATTCAAAATTATTATTAAATATGAACCTATTTCTAAAACATCTATTCCAGGGGCCTCACATTCACACCAAACTTACTCCGATGAGGATCCTGATCTCTGTTTTCTGCCATTCTCTTGATCGTTCGATGTTTTGGTTTCTGGACTAGATTGTTACACTTCTGACGCTTGCTATCTTCTTTTTGGTCCGAGTAACTTGATTAGTATCAACCAGCTCGTGGAGACCATCCCCTGAGCCAACTAAATACAAAGAATAAAGCATTGACTCATACTGAGAAACTTGAGAGCTTCCCCACCACCACCAAAGCCATTAATAAAGCTGTTTGGAACTGTGTGAGGTTGTTACCTTTATGATGGAATATACCGAGATGTACCTCAGATAATCAGTGACATCTGAAGACTTCAGGTCTACTGCTGTTAACAAGCAGCTAATATGACTGTAAAGGTTTTCAACTGGGTCTATATGGCTGATATTCAATTATGTTAAAATAACTTGACTGGGAAAAAAACACTTTTGCCCGTGTAGACAGAGCCCATGTAGACCAGGCCTAAGCCCTTATGTCTGATTCCCATTGGCGGGGCAGTGATTTCAGAAGTCACACTGTACCTGTCTTTGCTGTCTCTGTGGTCAGAGGACTTCAGTCTCCAGGGCTGTCGCACCAGCAATTTAATCCACTCATTTAAAATACGTTTGAATCAAACTGACACACCCAGAATACAATTGCTGTGGGGGTGGGGTGAGGATGTTGAAGGGAAAAGGAAAGAGGGGGAAAGCCTCTCAAGCTGCCAAATTGCAAGAATGTAAGCCTGGTTTTTGAATGTCACAAAGGCCCTAAGTGAGAAAGGGCACAAATAACAGAGAAGAGCGATGTGGGATTCAGTTTCTTCACGTAATAAAGTTATCTATCCTTTTAGTTTCAAGATGATGCATTCTGTGATGCCAATTATGTATAGTCAGCACTAGTGAGCAATGTATCCTGTCTCCACACTTGACTATGAGGAAGAATATGGGCAATTGAAAAGAGAAACTTTCCCTGATGGCAATCAGCTTGTATACAAGATTTCTGCTTAGTACAGGATCTATATGCACACACTAGCAGTCTGTGCCCTGTACCTAGTACAGAGTTTAAAAAGATACCTCCCCACACCAGACGGCCTGCCCTCTCTATTGTCATGCCCTCTAACTGAAGGCAATACCATATTTGGAGTTAAACAAACAAAACTGCTCGCTGTGGAGACAAGTGGTCAGATTTACAGTTTACCCCCCAGGAATTTCTGCACTCTGCCCCCGCTCCAACTCACCAGCTTTCGATTCCTCCTTTGTGTTATTTAGAAAGAGCAGGAAGTGAGTAAAGTAACTCCAAGAGTTGAACACTTACTTGTGTGGATTGCAGCGGCTGCTCTTAGCGGGTATTTCTTAGCAGAGGGGTTGGTACAGGCAGTTCCAAACTGCTCCCTCCCACAAACGTCCCAAGGGCCCTTCAGTTTCGATATTAGAGGAAAACAGCTCCTCTCATATGCACACACCCGTAAACTCTTAATCCTTCCACTGTCAACGTGACAGTGAACTTTGCACTCATCCAGGGTTCCATAGTGTGGAATGCTGGGATATGTAGTTCTTCCCCCACAGTTTGACTACAGCCACATTTTTTTGAATGAATAGTCCCTAGTGCTAGATCAGTCAGTGGCTTTGTTCTCATTACAAATGTATTTTCAGGAAATAACATCTGTTTGGACTTATTTACAGAACTCTGCAATTGTATAGAGCATCTTTCAAACAGACGGTATCTCAAATCACTTTAGATGTTAAATAATATAATTACGTTTATTGTATCATCATCATCATGGCAAATTCCAAAGAGATGTAGCCTCCTTGCAGCTCAAGTACTACTCAGATGGATCTCTAGCTTGGTCCATAAGTTGGTTTGGCTGGATGTTCAGTTATGTCTATCATTCATGACCTTATCACACCATCAAATTACCATCAAGCAGCCTCCAACTCCATATTATAGCCATCTTAGTATTAACTTATCTCTATGAGACACTGAGCAGGTGGAAACTGTTAAATACTTAAGAAGCATCATAGACAGTACTGGAGGATGCTCAAAAGATGTGGTCAAGAATCAGAGGGGTAGCCGTGTTAGTCTGGGATTGCAGAAGTGACAAAGAGTCCTGTGGCACCTTAAAGACTAACTAAAATTTTTTTCAGAGCATAAGCTTTCATGGGCTAATACCCACTTCGTCGGATGCATCCGACGAAGTGG